>JAJIYU010003712.1:0-26037 GCA_030144865.1 Tinospora cordifolia
TTAACAATGTAAATTTCCTAGACAGCACTTGGAGACTTGTTATCTGTGGCCAAAATGCATTTATACAATAGTAAAAGTTTATTTATTGTATATATTGGTGATCCGTAAAATGATAGCATCAAGCCAGCCAATCATAATAAAAGAAACTGAAAGTCAACATAGAGTAAGGTCAAAAATAGTTGATGAGCCACACATGATGGAAGATCAAACAATTAGGGAAGAAAAATTAGAAGTCTAAAGTAGAATAGTCCAAAATAGAAAAAGGAAAAAGAAATTTAAATTGAATGCACTCTTTCTAACAAATAGTTTCTCCATATTTCTTTGGTAGAATTTAGTCATCTTTCATTAAGAATATTTTTATTAGTACTGTTTATAGATTTCAAAGAACTTTCCCTAGGATGTTAATAAGCTTCAATACCCTATGAAAAATTGAAATTACATTTTTTTTCCTTTGAGGTCAAGATATAATATTACTCGCTAATTGCAATAATGTTGAATATTTATTATAAGGCTATTCTTATTTTTATTTGCGAGTAATGAAAACCATGAAGTTTTGGCTTTCTTGAACTGCTACTGTTCGATCTGATGTTTCTGAAGTAGAAACAGAAAATTTGTTTTGTTTTATGAATGGAAAGGAATGGTGCAAATTGAAAATGTTGGAATTTCTTTAAGAAGCTTAAGCTCAATCATGGATTTTAATAAATCTTGCTTTTTTTTTTTAAATAAAAATTTTTCCTTCTTTTCATGGAACAAGAAATAAAGATGAGGGATAGCTGTTTTTAAGTGTTTTAACACCGAGTGTATATTGACTAATTTCTTTTTGTTTTTGGACAGTATGTTTGTTGTTTAATTGTTAAATATTTCATTTGTTTGACGTTGATTTTTATTGTGGAATGGTAATTGAAAAAATGTTCTCATCTGCAACGAATTGTAATATGCTTTGTTGAAAACTACTTTTTTACTTTAGATTCTTGGTCAAGGCATTTTATGGATTTGTGGTTGGATAAATGCTTTAGCATAGCTATCTGTTCCATCTTTGAGCTTGAGCATTCTGACAATTTTGTTTGTCAAAATCAGCAAGTAAGGGTCTGTTCATAGGTAAGACAGCTGTTACTTTCTCAAGAAAATAAATTGATTTTCTCAGGAAAATTAAGTTGCATGTTTTATTGCAAAAAACTTCTCTAAACTTCCTTATTTTCTCTCCCAAAAATGTCTTCTATAGAAATGAGGAATTTAAAGAAAAGTTCTTGTTCATGATCAAGAAAGCTACATCTTTTCAAGAAAGCTACATATTTTCAAGAAACTTTATTTCACCTATCATGCAGGTCCTAAGCGATTACATGGTTTTTCTATTTTTCAGTATTGTTCTTCAACTAGAGTATTGTAAATTTTTTGCTTCTGTAGTTTTGTTCTTGTGATTATTACTTTCATTTTGAAACTTCAGGGGGGGAAGAGCACCTTGGATAATTGCCAGGTTTTACAGGTAAATATATCCCTTCTTTGCATATAGTAATGTTTTCCAAACACCATTTTTCATGGTTTATAGATATTTATGCAAACAAACTATACTGAGTTTTATTTATTTATTTATTGTTATTGTTGTTTAGTAATTGACCTGTCTGCATTGGCATATATTTGTTAAAATGTTCTCTTTGTTATTTACCAAATTTGATAAATGTCAGGGATCAAAAGTACATTTTTTTGGATAAAATCCCCCAGGTTGGATGATCATGACATTCCCATTTTGCGTCTTTAATGTTGGTGATTATTGCATAGAATATAGTTGGGAGGGATTTTTAAGAATTTCTTTAAGGATGCAGGTGCTGGTTACTCTTTTTTCAGAGTGGCATAGGAATTGGGATGCACTGATGTAAATTCATGTACATCTATTAATGATGGTTCTTTAGGCATGCTGATGTGTCATACTATTGCTGCTTTTCCATGAGCATTTCTTATGCTTTACTAGTCTGTAATCCTTTATTAATTATTAATATATTATTTTGTCATTTCCGAGAAAATTCTATGTACACTTCAATTTTCATATTTTGGTTGTCTTCATTCCATCAATTATTCCTGGCCTCAGATGTCTCTGGTTGGGGCCCTTCCTAAACTTCTGATTCTGCTTCATGGCGTCTGTCATTGGCATGAATTACTTGACTAGACAATCTATCATCCATAGTTCCATACTAGTATTACCTGCTTGATGGAAGCAGATTTTATTTTGCCTTCTAGGTACATCTTAGCTGCACAAAGTATGTGCTGGTGTGGAAACTCTTGTAATTTTTGCATGTGTTTATATAAATTTATTTCATCGTCTTTTTTTGTTTTTTTGGTTTTATGTGCATTTCATGAATTGAAAAGATTATTTCAGTATAAAGTAAAAGAATTTACAAAAGTTTAAGTGGGCTCATACAGTGGTTATATCTGATCTTCCATATTTACTAGAGAAGGGTTAGTTTTTGGAGTTATATGAGAATTTTTCTACTATTGAGTAGAAATATGAGGTACATAGATGTGTTGACTTGAGCTTGTTAACAGCAATGTCATGATGTTATATAAAATTCAGCTTATGTATTATAGAATTCTGAAATATCAAATTTTTTTTATGATTTTCACAGGCTGGGTATGGATATTTTACCTATTTAATTGTATTAGTTGTCTATTTTCAGTAACTATGTTGCACAAAATATTGGGAAAGAATAATTCTGGTAAAAAATGTCAAAACGTTGAGGTCGTGTTTGGTGTTCAATTTGAAATAGTTTTATTTGTATTTGCCCCACATGTTCACAAATCACAGGTGATGGAGCTCCATTTGGAGTCTCAAGATGAAAATGGATGTTGAACTGGGTCATCTGATCATTTGATTTATTTGGATCATTTTATGAAATTTCCTAATCCATTTTATCCCACATTTCATTTTTGTTGTTAACTTCATCTTGAAATTCTAGATGGACGGGTGCCATGTTTTTGTCACCCGGTCCATCTGGAAAACCATTGCTCTTGTGATCCTGTGGTTGCAAGTTCATAATAGGTGTGAGTTTAAGACCATTTGCTAAATTTACCTCTCACCACACAGCCCTTTTCATCTTCGTGCAATATGAGCAGCCAACCTTTTCTTTTGTCACAGGTTCAACATAACAGGATTATCACTTTTACCAATGATTGTCCTTGTATTTGATTTACTATTTGTGGTTTGCATATGGTGATTGCTGGCGCCTTTGGATAATCTAGGCACCAGGCGGGTTACCCATGTGAATTGATATGCCTCCTAAAATATTGAGTCTCATGTTAACAGGCCACTGTAAATAGGTCCAAGGGCAACCGTGTCGATGTATCTAAAGCGGACCTCATACAGAAGAGTTCTTATTGTCGAGTGTCAGGTACTTAATAAGGGGGTCTTTTTGCATGTTGTTTATTTATTTATTTATTTAATTTTAAAATTTTTGGGGCCTGGGGAGTTGATATTGCCTTTGCCATTGTTAATTGCAACTATCATATTGAGTAAGACCTGCTTGGGTATTGTAGGGCGTGACATGGATCTTCTTGAACTCTCTGCCTATGGGAATGTTCGTCGTGGACAGGACTCGGGGGGCTGTAGAATCCAATGAATAGCAGTAAATGCGAGTCTTTATGCTAGCATGCAAGTGCATTTGCCTTGTTATGGAAATGACCCTATTGAAAGATCTCTGTGCCTGCCTCTTGCCCCCAAAACCAAAAAATTAATGGATTGAAGCAACACCCGTCACTCTTTTGACTTAGATTAAGCAATTATTTCTATTGTCGGTACTGGGTTTTAGATCAGGCCTCTAGCTTCATCTATGGAATCTTTTATTGTCATTATTGCTTTTGATGTAATATCATCTGGAAAAAAGAGGGCGGATCCGTTACAGCATGATTTTACTGGTCATACCGTAGAAATTTAATTGAAAAATCCTATTCTGTAATATCTTTTACACTTCTACTTAAATATATTATCTTTGAAATTGTTACTAAATTACAGCAGAACATCACATGTTATGCATTTCATTCACATTTTTTTTTCATTGTTTCTAAATTTCTCTTCCTTCAAACAATTAAATAAATAGATTTCCTCAATTCTCTTTGTGATTTGCCCTTTTGGATCAAGTAAAGCCCGAGAGGCAGATGGGATTTGTTTTCATGATCGTGCGGATGGATTGAACAGGAATCGCAGAGCCAGTTCTACAAATATTATATAGATGTTACCTAATATTGTACTGTAAGTGAGGAGGCTTTGGTTTTTTTTCTTTATTTTATTGGGTTTTTACAACGTTGCGTTCCTGTTCTTTCGTCGGACGCTTCAAAATTAATTACCGTTTATTTTGTAATAAGATTTTAATTCTCACAAAGTGTTTTATTTTATATACAAAATTTAAATTCAAAGCCTCTTATCAAGCAACATTGAATTTTATCTATTCAACTCAATTATTATTAGTAGAGGACTGTCATTTTTACAAACATTATATTTACATGGTTGAAAAGGATTTTAGGTTTGGGGTTCATCATTCCGTTCCCAATTAAAAGAAAAAAAAATTTTAGTATGATCCTTAAAGTGATAACCTCTTTTTGGAAGTCATCTTAGAAAATATTACTTACTGGTTTGATTCCATAAGCTTGGTCATAAAAGTCCATATATGACGTTGATGAAGTGATAATGGGTCTTGTGAAAGATTTTTTTTTAAATCTGTTTACATTAATGGCCATGTTTTGAAACAACTAGCTCAGGGGATCTTAATAAAGATTGTGATCTATCCAATCGTAGTTCTATAGTGCACAAAGATACTACATGACCTGTCCTACCCAGTATTCTCATATTTGTCATGATTTTCTTGGACTATATTTATTTTTGTATTGAAAAATCAATCTTAGTAGTTATCCTTATCAAACACTTATCTGTCCAAGCACAATCTCCACTATAGCCCCAACATTCTTTTGTTCTATTAGCGATGTGTCAATCGGTCTGTCCTCCCTCTCATACAATATACAAAGAACAATTATTTAGGGATTGGCATCTGTCGCACTGATATCATCTAATAAAGAAGCCTAGCTAGAACTTATGGCAAAAGTACATATGCTTTAATCAAGTTCAGTGAGAATAGTCATGATTGAAGTACCTAAACCCTAATCCTGATCTTCTACGCTGTGTGCTTATTATTCAAAAGCTGAAGAGAATGAAGAAAAGCAGGGAAATTATACCACTTTTTATTTAATACAAGTAAAGGTACAATGTGAAGAACAGCAGCACAACTTTTACAATTTATTGAATCCAGAGACTCAGTAATTTTAAGTTTGATTCTTTCAGGGTGCAAAGCCTTCTGGAGGAGGAGGAGTGCTGTGCCTAGGGTTTGATCCTGGTTCATTATAATCAGGATAAAGAATGGACTCTGTTGCTTTTTCTGGAATTTCCTGAGAATGATCAAACAAGGCAAGGCATAGCAGAGCATGCATATTGTGTTATTACTGTCACTGTACATCAATTACTTGAAATAATAAGTTGAAATGAGAAGCAAAATAGAACCTTTGAAGACAGAGCAGCTCCAACAGCAGCAGAATCTTCGTTTGAGTTTCTCCTAAATCCTAAAACTTAATAACCAAGGCATGTTTGCAAGAACAGGATCAGAAAGCACAGAAACAGGCAAAAAAGTGAAAAAGAGAGAATTTCCGAAAAATAGAGCAATTGTACCTTGTGGGAGGCACAGAGCCAGAACGAGTGAGATCAGAAGTACGCAGGTGAAGTAAGACCTACCCATCTCTTCTTTTCGCCCTCTGACAAATGGGTTGTCCTTGGAATTAATGATGTTGGCTTTGTATGACTGAAATTTATAAGAAAATAAACGTTGTGCAAATGGAATGATTTTAATTTGATGAATTACACAGACCGATGATAGGGAGTGGTAATCACAATAGATGGTGTTACCCAAGATGGTACAGCTTATCTGTTAAGTTGTTAAAATTGTTTGGCAAATTTACTTCTCATCTCTATCACCAACCACGTTTCGATCTTCCAGGCCGGTCAGTTGTATCCTGGTAAAGTTGAAGATAGACACTTGGACGATGAAATGCAGCAGAAACGTTCGGGGGGTTGCAACCATACATGGCTCTAAAAAAGCCATCTTTGTAGTTCAAGACTTGAACACGGAAGCCGCAATTGTTAGCACCAGTCAAGGGTCCCATTGGTCACTTGTATTAATTAATTAAGATACGAAAAAAAACATATTCTTCCAATCCACTAGGCCATTAAGCTTTGTCCTCTCTGATCATTCCCTAACGACTTTTATTTCTTTTATTAATGCTCACCACATGCTTTTATTGTGTTAATTGCCCTAATTTCCTAATTGTTCGTTTATTTTTTCTGAGAGATAGGCATGGGAGAGGAAATCTCCTTGTTAGAGAAACTAGGTGATGACTTCAGGAAATACAGATCAAAAACGTTCTTTCTTAGCCTTGAAACCCATTTCGTAACTCACTCATGTCAACAACATCAATATCAAATTCTCTTATCTTTCTCAATTTCAAATGCGCAATTGTCATAAAATTTCTTCCCATTGGAAATGGAAATATTCTAACTCATCATCCCACACCAAACCTTGATATTGACCTTGAGAAGATTTAGCACCAATGGAAATTAATGCATCTTGTTAAAACTAAATGGGCAGATAGTGTCTACTTACATCAATTTCTTTTTCGTTTCAGTAAAAAGAAAAAAAAGGTGCACTAATGGTCGTCAGCTCTCCATGATCTTACTACGAATGACCCTTGACCACCGGGGACGTATTTGTCCTTCATTATGAAGGCGATGTCTTCTGCCTCTCTGTATTTTTGTATGTAGCGACGTGCACCCGCTTAGTTGTTTTCGTTCCCCCTAGAGCAAAGCTAGTTCTTTCAACTTGCATGTTTTTAAAATGATTCATGATGTTACGAAGAAGATATACTCTAAAAACCAAAAAAATTATTATAACCTTTTTGACCAAAAAAACAAAAAAAAGTTACAATCTAATTTTGAGAAATATGTACAATACATTACACAAGAAACTAGACATGAGGGGGGTCTTGGTTGCGTTGTTCAAAGTAAATTATTATTTTGTTATCTTACAAGCCCCACTTTAAAGTTACAAAAGAGAAAAGAAACTTATAAAACTATGTACTAGGAAGAACAAGGGAGAAAGAAATAGGTTAACAAAAATCAAAGTGGAAGCTACCTTGGAATAGAGTAAGAATCATGTCATATATAAAATGTCAAGTAGGAGCATAATGGAATGTCAAGATCCTAAGTGGTTTTCTTATGGTGTGTTTTTTTCTTGATTGTGATAACCTCATGCTCTAATCTTTGCTTAGACATAGGTTGATTACATTGTTCTATCCCATAAATTAAGGGTATATATGTATATATATTGTGAGTTTTTGGTTGACAAAGCAAACTAGATTTACTTGCCATCAAATGCGAGAGTACTCTAGCCTCTAGGGATCTATCTTTAATGAATGCTTCCTTACATCACTTGCATTTATTATTTTGTCTACCACCACCATAGTGCACCAATCCAAATGTTACATGTAAGTATTGTGTTGAAGATGATTGAGACTTGAGAGGAAAAAAAAAGAAAAAAAAGATATTCTCATAATGGTATCCCCAATGCCAAATGTTGCATCCAAACAAACTAGCATAATTGCACTCTATCAAAATGTATGTGTAATCAACTCCTTTAAATGCATAAAGGTGTTAGGTGCCCATTATGGCCACACAAAGATGGTTTTAGGAATGCGGCAATAGATATGTCTCGGGGATGACTATTTAATTTTCTCTTTGTTGGGCAAGCTGGAATCACATTTTGTTTAAATAGTTCCAACATGAAATGCCTAATATTAGAACTTTGTATGAGTGCTGACTAATATTATTTTTAAGCACCTTAGAGTAAGAAAGGAGGGAACTTTACCCTTATAGAGGTAGTCATAAGCTTGATAAATGTAATACTCTGACCCCCGTATTTTTTCTATGAGTGTTTATACTTAACCACTATTGAAACAGTATACTTAACTGCAAGGCAGGACCAGGCCTAGTGTTACTTTACAAGTGACATACACTTGACTTTCTATTCCCATTATTCCAAGCCTTAATACAAAATAAGAGTACATAACTCAACTAAATTTAAATAATACCACATTATAAGAGATAAAAGAAATTCTAAATTTTTATTAAATTATTAAAATTTCATAACTTTCAACTTAAAATGGTTACAGTGGAATTCATAACAAAATTGGACAAACATGCCTACATAGAAATTTTCTAAATAAAATCAAAGGAGATGTCCTAAGTCATTGCATATTTAATTTCTTGGAAAATGTTAAAGAAAGGGTGAGCACTAAGCTCACTAGATCTTAAATAACCATTTTCATATTCAAATCACTAATACATTCATAATTTAAAAACTAACAAAGATTAGGCGTTTCAAGCATCAAGTTGTGTAAAGTTGAAACTTAGACCAAAAGGGTTTTTCAACCCTTGATGTTCTCAACTACGTGACTCCTTAGAGTGAAATATAACCTTTCTTAGTCATTTTCATTGGACTTTGGACTCAGGGACTCAAATCCACCAACCAATCACTTAGGTATTACAAACCTTATGAACTAATCATAAGAAGAGAATACCCATAACAATCATGTGTCTACTATAATGGTACGTGGTTAAAATCACCATATTCTCATATTAAATCCCATAATCCTGAAATATAAATTAAAATTAAAATTTTAGAATAGCATCAAACTGAAAATAAATTCAGAATTTCATAGAACAAACCATTCACCATTCACCATACGCATCAAACATTTAGACAATCCCTAAAAACATGGTACTAGCACCGGACGTTCATCATGCATACATGGAAATAAATGAAATCAAATTAAAAATATTCATAAATACTAAAAACTAAAATTATACTAAAAGAATGTTAGAAAAACAAATCTCAAAAAAAAAAAGAATAAACATGCTAATGGTTTAAACAAGAAAAAGGCATTTGAGAGATGCAGTTTCCACCTTAGATGAGAAGTTTTTCTCAAATTCCAGCAGAGGTTCCCTTCGCTTTAACACTTTCGAATCTTAGCAAAACAACTATCTACTAATCACTAAATATTGAAAATAAAAGTCTCTCGCTTATACACAAAAGAAAATGAGAAGAAAGAAGAAGAAGAAGAAGAAGAAGAAGAAGAAGAAGAAGAAGAAGAAGTTTGAGAGCACAATAGGGAGAAGTCTCTCTTGTTCTTGGAATGAGGAATTGTGTGCAACTTATGGGGTTTATATAGGTGCTCATGAGCATATGGGATGTCCTTGGGCAATTCTTGGGCAGCTAGGTAGCTCTTAATGTTTGGGCAAGTTTCCAAACGTCTAGAATGTGAAAGGAGTAAGTGAGTTCATGAATCACCAATCTTGCCTATTTTCTTATGGCACCAACGAATATTCTCTAGCATTTTTCTAATTCAAATTCAGAGAATATCTTCATTCTAGAACCATTATAAATCTATTCTGGACGTCCCATGGTAAGAGAGAATATTCTCTTAGATCTTTCTCTTTTGGTTCTCTTGCTTGCTCATCACACAAGACAAATAAGGCATGCTTTCTCTTCTTCTCTTTTGGACGTCTAGCCAAGTGAGCAGAGTATCATAACATGAGAGACCCATATCATAGTCTTAGATACTATTCTAGGAAACTTTCGGATTTGAGCTGGACCCATTGGTGGCACACCAAGTGGGCGTATCTCCTAGATTTGGCAACAAAGTGAGTAAAAAGAGAGTTTTCTATTTTGGTTTCCTTACTAAAGACATGGGCGGCTAGGGTTTTTATTTTAGAACATCAATTCAGATTTCAAACCTTTCTAATTAGGTTAATTTACATGTGTGCACATACATGTGCATGGGTGGACCGATTTTGCTTAGGTGAGGCATGGAGCACTTGATCACTTAGCTTAGTGTATGAAATCAATCTTCATGGATTTCCAAATCCTAGGTGAGACGTCTCATATGGGTGGTGTACTAAATCACTTGTATAGTACATTGGATCATATTTCATGAAATCACAAAAGGGAAGACGTCCCTTGGTGGTTGAGTAGGGTGGGGTGCACCCAATCCTAGTGTTCCACCCATGTGACTTGCACATGTTTTGGGTGGCCATGCCTTCATAGCTTCACATGAATTTAATAAAATTCAATATCTCCCTAATCACTAGTAATTTAGGTGTATAATCTATAGTTTTGGTACCACATGATCAAGACACAAATTTTAAAATATAGTTTGGCCCAAGGTGATTTTTCTCTAGAAATCTTCCTTATTTAGAGCCCATTGAAGATACTCACCCGAATCTTGGCCAACTGTCCCAATTTTTAGATATGTCGTGTGTCTTGTTAGTGTATGCCGTTCCATGAGATTTCGGGTCATTAAAACACTATTTACAACAAAATGAATACACCGGTAAACTCAAGAAAAAAAATTGAAAACTGTAACAACCTCCCAGCGAGGTCACTACCCAAAATAACAGTCCATATACTAGCCTAGTCCTGCGGTGTCAATGATCACTTGTAATAGAAAATGGGGTGAGCTCAAGAGCCCAATGGATCATCCTTATACATCACTGGCATTATACAAACTAGAATACAAAACATGCAATCACTTTCATTACATTAGGCGTTTCACACAATTTCTTATTTTGTTATCATCTAAGATCGAAAGAGTCCATAAGGTCCGGGAGCAAATCTGGGAGTAACGCCCGAGGGCCAATTACCTTCAGAACCACGATCTAAGGATGGAAGTCTGTAGTGACTCTCTGTCCAAAAACACAATCAACTGTCGCAGTCAGCTCGGGTAGGGACACCCACGATGACACCCTAAGGCCGGTCACCGTGCCAGTACGTAGATTTATTAATCTTAATTTAATATTCTTTAGTCATACATGTCATTCCAAGTCATATGTAATCATCAATGAACCATTTAAAGTAAATCAAAATAGATGCGATCAGCCATTCATGGAAATCATCTCATAGAAATCTCTATCTAGCATGTTATGGCACAAACAACCATGCATCAAAGACATACACCAAGTCAAACCCAACCAAGGTTAATCAAGCAAGTCCTAGCATGCTTCTAAACATATCATAGGCTAACAAACATCATGTTAAGCATTCCAAATTTGGATAAGGCTAGGGAGTAAGAAAATCACACCCATATTAGTACTCTTCAATCTTGCACCTTCCTCTTTGCCAAGCATGCCTCAGATTATCGATCTATGGGGTTTTTAAACAATGAAATATGTGAGTTTAAGGAATACATGGCACAACCAAAACCCTAAGGTTTGTGTTCTTGGCGCATGTGTTTCAAATGTACCCAAAATCAGTACAAAACGAGGGAATACTGGTACATGTCGCATTACCGTGGCAATGCGAACCGGGGTCGGCGACATGTGCTTAACACCTTAACACTTAGTCATTGAGTTTAAATCACACATTAACTCAAGGAAAAACATACTACATTTGAGAAAAGTGATTTAGAAAGCTAAGAAAATAAGATCTCAAGGGGGTTTCTAGATTTACCTTAGCACAAAACTTTTTCCAAGCTTGCTTCAACCCAAATCCACTCTTGTTGATGTTGCTCTTGGCGGATCTGAGCTTGAAAATGGTGGAGAATGGTTTGAAGGAGCTCAAACCACCCTTAGAACCCAATAGAACACTTAAGAATTGAAGTAAACAAGTTAGGTGAGAACTAGAAAGAAAAATTAGTAGTTTGCGGTGGAAAAATCCAGATCTAGGGTTTTCTATTCATGTTCGTTTATATGGAAATCGACGAATTACCACGGTCACTGTAGCATGACCGTGGTCACTGTGCAACTACCCCGGTCACTGAATAATTACCACGGTGGACAGACTGTTGTGCATTGTTCATTTCTGGGTTTTTCGCATGATTACCGCGGTCTTTAGAACACCGACCGCGGTCGCCAGTACACACTTCCCTGTTCGTTTATGGGTTTCTCCTGCAATTACCGCGGTCATTGTTTGACCGACTGCGGTCACCAGAATGATGTATTTCCCTTCATTTTCTAGGTTTCTCCTGCAATAACTGCGGTCACTATAGGACCGACCGCGGTCACCAGAATGAAATTTCTGGTGTTTAGTGTCTTGCTTCGCCATTTCTCGTGTTTTTTGGATTGGTATCACTCTTACCCTTATTTAGACTCATAACACATGGTTTTCGGGTATTTTGGCCATTTTGATTCTTTTATTAAGTTTGTTATTCCACTCTATCCTTTCACTAGAGACGTGGAAGTCTTATAGACTTTCAGGGTATTACAGTTTTACTCCAAGAAAAACTCAAAAGTTATTATTTTTTCCCCTTTGAAAACCTATATAAACCCCCCTAGGCTCTCACTTCCCTCATTCCAAAAATAAGAGTTGAAATTTCCTCTTATTTTCTCTAAGCCTTCTTCTTGGCACCTCTTCCAACCTTTTTTTCTTCTTACTTGTGTGTGAGAAGTTTTTCTTTCGAGTTGGAGAATTAAGTTGGGTGATCTTCATTGGCACTAGTACGTGGGGGAATTGCATCCGAAATTTCTGAAGAAAGCGTCGCAAGGTGAAAGTGATTTCTAGAACACCCTTCTATTCTTATTTAAATTTATGACATACTCATTGTCTGTGTGTTTTTCACTGAAATTAAAGATTTTCAATTTCAGTTTCAGAATTTTAAAAGTTTATTCAGTTTTTCAGTTTTGATTCATGTTTAAGCAATTATATCATCCATGACATGTTCGTATCATGCTTAGGCTTTTAAATTAAAGTATGATGCATGTTTTATGAGTGTTTCATGAATTGATTGTATATATTCTGAATTTTAGTTTGATTTCATATTCTGAAATTTATTTTATGAGATCATGATATGAGAGTTAAGCTGAGACGACGGTGATAATAACCACATACCATCATAGTGGTCAAGGCGACACTATGGATGTTCTTTTCATATGAGTTAGGTCATATGGTTTTCAGACCTAAGTACTTAAGGGTCATGTACCATAGTACCTTGTGAATCACCACGTGTAACGGGTTGATGCCGACACGTGCCACGAACGGGTTGATGCCGAGTGGGCCCGTTTACTTAGTTAAGAACATCAAGGGATTAAAGACCCTTTTGGTCTGAGACTCGAACAAATCGTTGTTTGAAACGCCTAATGATTGCAAGTGTTTGAATTATGATTGTGTTATGAGTTTGAATATGAAAGATGATTGTTTGAAAATGATCCATTGGGCTTTGTGCTTACTCATTCCTTTTTTATTTTTTTCAGGAACATGAAACCTATAAAACAGTTGAACATGGATAATTCTTAGAAAGTTTTTACCTTATTATTTTTAGAATTTTAAGGGCATGTTGCCCAAAGTTTAAATCTTTTCTACTGAAAATTATTTTGAAGTTTTTCGCTATAATAATTAGTTTTTTTTTTGAAAAGTTTTGTACTTTCAATTTTTTCTATTATGAATAAAATAGTTTGAATTTCTTTATCTCTTTTTTTTGTCTTGATTTTATTAAAGTGAAAATATTGTATTCTTAAATTTTTATACAAAGGCACAAGATATTGAAAAAGAGAAGAACAAGTGTGTGTCATTTGTAAAGTAACACCGGCCCGACTCGCCAGTTGGTTAAGTCCACTGTCAAGAAAATGGTGGTTATGTCAAATGCTTAAAGATACGGGAGTTGGGGTGTTACAATCGTGGTATTAGAGCCTAGGTATTAGTTGCTAGGCCAAGAACAGAAAGATTCCTCTAATACCAAGTGTGGTATCAGAGCTTGATTATTAGAAACATTGGACTAGAATGAAAAACTCAAACTTAGGGTTTCACCTTGAATTGAATTGAATTTAGAATGCCCTACCTTCTATTTTTGAAATTGAAAAACGTTTTAAAAAGTGTTTTCAAGAAAAGGAAATATATGTTTTGAAATGTTTTGTTTGGATACAAAGACTACAAGTTGAGCTGATAGTAGGTAAGCTTTGTCCCGAGTAAAGTTAAACATTGAAAGGGAGGTGGGTTATCCCGCCTTAGAAAGCACGGTTACTAAGTAGACTTCGGTCTCGTCGCCCAATCTGGAGGTTGTCCCACCAGTTCACATGAGTGGTCTGAGTTGAAGAACACCCTTACTTTCTATTAAAGAAAATAAGAAGGTTAGAAATTAGGGCAAGGAATTGATTAGAAGTCGAAAAAGATGTCAAAGGTGGTATCTTGACTAGAAAGAGGTTGTAAGTCAACGAGAACCGAACCCTAGGTCCAGAGAAAAGACCTTAGGTAGAAATGGGTGTAGCCATGGGTGGCATAGTAGATCAAAAACATAAAACTATAGGACATAGGCTAGAGACTGAAACTTGTGTAAAACAAAAAATTGTTTGATCAGGACACGAGACCGGGAAGCTTCTATAATTTTCGGTTTCTATGTAGTATGGGATGCATAGGAAATTTGAGGTTATGGAGGAAGCCTGGACTCGGAGAATGATGGACCATATGTGGTGAATGATCGGTAACTCTGGCAAAACGGGTTTTTCTATGTTCGCTAGTATGGGATGGTTGAGTATAGTGGGCTGGGGAACCTTAGTTATCGAGCAATTTGCGAAATTGTTTGGGTGCGGCTCTGTTCTGAGTGAAAGTCTAAGTGGAAGTGGTAGAATGGTATGAGACACTTGAACCTGAAAGCTTAGGTGGAAGCTTGGAACCTTGTTGTGATAGCTTGATTGTATGATTGTATGATATGCATGCTGTAATGTTTATTTGCTATAAAACCAAATCTTGTACCTAATACGCATGAAAAGAACCTAAAAGAAAGACTTTAGGCCACTGAACAAATCGAGAACCTAGAAATATGAATCTAGAGCCATGATAGTATGAATATTTGACACATACTGACACTCTACTCAATTTACAAGTAAATGGCTGGAGTTAGGAGGTACGTAACTCGATCCACTACCTTTGAGGAGACTGAACAACGAGAGCAGGAACTACCTGCTGGGATGGAGGCACGGATGGAAGCCATGATGAATGAAATGTCGTAGAGGGTACTATATCAACTGAGAAAGACACTTCCACAAATAATCCCTCAGGTGGCTCCTTGGCCTCAAGCACCTGAACTTATTCTAGTCTAAGTCCCAGCACCAATACCCCAGGAACGTCAAAGGAATCCAGAGGACCTAAAAGATGAAAAATAGAATAAGATGCTGCTGGATTTGCAAAAGCTTTACCCTCCCTCATTCGATGAAACTACTGACTGCATCTCTACTGATTACTGGTACCAGGAGATGGAGGAGTTACCAAATGTGCTGAAGGTAACGGGTTCAAGACGAGTAGCACTAGCCACACATCATTTCAAAGGACTAGCTCGTGGATGGTGGAGGATAATATAGATGGATCCCAACATTGACATTGGGACCATGACCTAGGGACAGTTCAGAGAAAAAATTTATGAAAGGTTCTTCCCGGAGGCAACTCTCAAAAAGCTGCAAGAAGACTTCGTGAGACTCAACCAGAGGGATCTCACAATAACTGAATACGAGAGGAAGTTTACTGAACTAGCCAAATTTTCTAAGGAACTAATCCGGGAAGAGAGGATGAAAGCCAACAGATTTGCACAGGGTCTCAAAATTGGGATCTGAAAAGTTATCGTGACATTAGGCCTCCGAACCTACAAAGAAGTTGTAGAATGGGCTTTAATCCTGGAATAAGAGCTCAATCTGGAACAAAGGTTGAAAGGAAATAATAAGCGGAACGAAAACGGAAAGGACCAACAAGGGACCTAGAAGAAAAAAAAAAGTGGTAAGGCTCCATAGAAATAGGGGCAAAACAAAGACGAGTGAAGGGAAGAAGCTAAGAGGCTGGAATTGTGTTTCATATGCAAGCAGAAGGGTCATTTGGCGAAAAATTGCCCAACTGCACCAGCTCAGGCTTCCCAGCAGCAACAACATAATACTCAAGGGGGAAGTCAGAATGGGCGTCCTCAAGCCAGACATAATCAAAATGCCAATCAAGGGCAAAACTAGGGCCATGGTCAGAACCAGGCCAGAATGTTTGCGGTTGAGACCCAGGAAGACCAGACCCTTGCAATAGAAGGTACGTTCTTTTTGTTTAATGTTGCTGTGAAACTATCATTTGACTTAGGTGCTCAAGATCTTTTATCTCTGAAAAACTAGCCGATAGGTTACAACTGGTGACAAAAACAATGCATGTGACTTTGAATGTGTCCACACCAATAGGGACCATTGTGACTTCAAAAAAGATGTGTAGTTGTGACCTTAGGTTTGGGGATAAACTTTTAACAGTCGACCTATATACCCTACTTTTCTATGGCTATGATGTAATCTTGGGGATGGATTGGTTAGACCAGTACCAGGCCTAGATAGATTGTCCTAAGAGACGGGTAACCATTACATTACCTTCTGGAGAGATCTTTAAAATCAATGGGGATATGCAGAGACTACCAAGGAGTCTAACCTTAGCCTTGCTGAATTGTTTGAAGTAGACGGATGAGTTCGAGGAACTCTCTGAAGAAGAACCTACTGACTTGAAGAATATTTATGACCTAGCTGTAGTCAGTGAGTATGAGGATGTGTTACCAAATGACTTACTTGGACTACCACCAACTAGAGAGTTAGAGTTCAAGATTAAACTTCACCTTGAAACCAACCCTATATCCATACCTCCTTATAGAATGGCACTAGTATAACTAATTGAGTTGGAAACTCAATTGAACGAGCTCAAGGAGAAAGGTTTCATCAGGCCGAGTGAATCACCCTGGGGAGCCCTAGTACTATTCGTGAAAAAGAAGGATGGTTCCTTGCGACTATGTGTCGATTATCGGAAGTTGAATCAAGCTACAGTAAAGAATAAATATCCTTTACCAAGGATTGACGACCTATTTGATCAATTATGAGGAGCTACTCATTTCTCTAAAATTGATTTTAGGTCAGGATACCATCAGCTGAGGATTCGAGAGTCTGACATTCACAAGACGGCCTTTAGAACAAGATATGGATACTTCGAGTTCACCGTAATGCCCTTTGGTTTAAGCAATGCCCCGACGGCCTTCATGAATTTAATGAACCGAGTGTTCAGACAGTACCTTGACCAGTTTGTAGTGGTATTCGTGGATGATATCTTAATATACTCTAAGTCAGAAGCTGAGCACCTAGAACACATGAGGATCGTGCTAGAAACCCTCAGAAGAAACCAGCTATATGCTAAATTCAGTAAGTGCGAGTTCTGGATGAGGACGGTTAAGTTCCTTGGCCACATAGTGTCAGCAAATGACATCTCTGTAGATTCAGAGAAAGTGGAAGTGGTTATGAACTGGAAGCAACCCAAGACAGTAACATAAATCAAAAGTTTCTTGGGTTTGGCAGGCCACTGCAAAAGGATCATTAAGGATTTTTTCAAGTTGGCAGAAAGGGGGTTAGGTTCCAGTGGGATGAAAATGTGAATGGTCTTTCCAAGAACTAAAGACAAGATTGACTACGACTCTTGTTCTAATCATCCCAACTCCTGGTGTTACTTACACACCGTATATTGATGCCTCACTGAGTGGATTGGGCGCAGTCTTAATGCAAGAAAAGCAAGCCATCGCTTTTGCCTCAAAACAACTGAAGGTTCATGAAAGAAATTACCCTACTCACGACCTATAGCTAGCCGCCATGGTGTTTGCTTTGAAAATTTGGAGACATTATCTTTACGGAGAAAAATTTAATTTGTTTTCAGATCACGAGAGTTTGAAATACATCTACATCCAGAAAGAACTGAACCTCAGGCAATGAAGGTGGATGGAATTTCTTAAAGATTATGATTTGCAACTACATTACCATCCAAGAAAGGCCAATTTGGTGGCCGATGCCTTGAGTAGAAAGTTCAACAAACAAGATGAGGAGAAAGGCCAGATGTACCAGTTGATCGAAGATTTTAGGTTGGGTGTAAACCTTAACGAGAAAGAAGCCTATCTTTACACTATGTCTTGCCAACCAGATCTTCTACACTAGATTAGGGATGAACAAATGCAAGACAAATGGCTTACCAGTCTGATTGAAGGAGTTACACAAGGAAAGCATACTGATTTTAGGATGGATGTTGAAAACACTCTAAGACTCAGGGAAAGGATATGTGTACCTCAATAGGGACAGAGTAAGCAAATAATACTTGATGAAGCTCATCAAACTAAGTATACCATGCACCCTGGTGGGGATAAGATGTACCAGAACCTCAGGAAAACCTACTGGTGGAGAGGAATGAAAAGGGACAGCCAAATATGTCTCTAAGTGCTTAACATGTCAACAAGTAAAAGCAGAATACCGGAAACCCTCTGGAATGTTACAACCACTCCCAATCCCTGAATGGAAGTGGGAGAACATTGCCATGGACTTCGCCAGTGGTTTACCCAAAAACCAAAAAGGAGAAGATACCGTTTTTGTGATAGTAAACCGTTTCACCAAAGTGGCTCACTTCTTGCCAATCAGATCTACAGACCAAGTCAATAAGCTAGGAGAAATCTATGTGAAAGAAATCATCACACTTCATGGTGTACCCAAGACTATTGTGTTTGATAGAGACACTCACTTTACTTCATAGTTTTGGTAGAGTCTACAGAAGGAAATGGGTACTAAACTCACCTTGAGTACGACATTCACCCTTAGACGGATGATCAATGAACTTGACCTCAGATTCAGATACCGTCATGTCTTTTTGAGTCGACCTGATGAATTCAGAATCCATACGTACTCGTGTAGCTTGTGGAAAGAATTTCTCATAAAATGTCTATCTAAATTCTTTTCTAGTTCATGTGTCGAATGTCAATGTTCGAATCTTCCTTTAGCATCCACCAGCAACTCCAGGTTGGCCCCTTAAATTGATGTGTAGCCAGCATAACTTTGGGGGGGTTCTATAGGCCCTAGCATATCCAGGTGCTCATCTAACTCTTGGTACTAGTGATCTGTCACCATGATGTCAAATGTACCATCAAATTGGGACAGATGGTGTTTTTGTAACTCAATTAGCATCGCCCTCTGTTCCTTGTCCTCAATTTCTTCCTACGCCCTCCAACGGATTGAAACCTCTAGCTGGGGTGCTGACTGCTATACTAGTATCTACTCCTAGGGTGGGGCCTGTATCTGTGGCTTTGGTGCCACCTGTGCCTGCATCTGTGGCAATGACAATACTCTCATGATCTACTCAATGACCCATTTGGTAATCTCATCCCAGAATTCTGGAGCCAACACAGCCCCAACCTGAGCCTCAGTTTGGTTAACATGTGCCCTCTGGCCCTGCAGTTCAATCTCATCAGAAGCTACAACTCTCGTAGCATGTCTCTTGGATCCTACCATTTATCAACAACCAAAGATCTATTCAGTCATCATAAATTGATCAAAGAAATCCCATGTACATATGTATAACATTTATTTTTGTTGTACTAGCATAACTTTAGATTCATGCTCTAAGTTCTCGTTTGTTCAGTGACCTATTGGTTTATGCTTCTAAGGCCATAGTGAGTGTATTTAAAAGTATCTTTCTCTAGTACAACATTTGCTCTCAAAATTTAAAAACATACATGTATTTACTAAAAAAATCTTTACATACGCAGAATATGCAAGCAACAATTCATATATCATCACAAATAGCATGCTAGCATAGTAAGATTCCAAGCTTCCACCCATGTCTTCGAGTTCAAGCATCCCATATCACTCTTTCCCATTGACATAGGCTTCCACCTAGAGATTTTCACTACACCCAAACAATTTCGCAAGTGTATTGATGCCCAAGGCTTCCCAAGCCCCACTACACTTGATCGTCCCATACCAGGCAAACATAGGGAAATGAGTTCGTCCAAAGCCATCGATCACTCACCAAACATGGTCCATCATTCTTTGAGTCCAGGATTCCTCCATATCCTCAAATTCCTATGCGTCCTATACCACAAAGAAACCATACATGATCCTCCCAATCTCGTGTCCTGACTAAACAAGTATTCCGTTTCACACGTTATCAGTCTGCAGCTCATGCCCTAAAAGTTTTTATTTATGCTCCAATATGCAATCTTGACAACACCCAAGCCATACCTAAGGTCTTTCCCTAGACCTAAGTGTGCAATGTTTCTATTGCCCAACTCGTCTGTAGGAATGACAATTCATAATCTATAACTTACACTCTAGTCCTATGACTTATAGATGGAGCCATTGATTAATGAACTAACTGAACTTTTGATGAGCTCTATGTGAGCATCTCGCTATACTGATACCAACTGAACTTTTACTAGTGAATTACTGACTGAACTCTTTCCTAAAGAGCTATTGACTGAGCTCTTCTCAACGAGCTACTGACTGAGCTTTGATACCACCTTTGTAAAACCCAGCCCCTAAATCTTGCTTATATGCCGCTAACTGGGTGTCTTCTCGAGACAGAATCATGTTGAATGATGCAGTCACTCTCACTTTCAATATTTGGGAATTGGGATGTCACTTGTGTTCTTTCCTTTCTCACACCATCCCCTAAAATATCAGAGTGATGAAACATAGACAATATTATCATGCATGATTTAAATAAGGATGACATGTCTAAAATAATAACATGATTAAACTCTGAGATAAATAAAATACTCAAACCCCGTGCCTGAGTTCAAATGGGTTAAATAAACAGTACCTGGCCCTATGGCCGAAGTTAATAATTAAAATGCCCAAACTTGAATTAAATGTGGGTCCCTTACCCTACAAACAGGTAGACAACGAGTATATTATGCCTACACAACCTCAATGGTGAGGTGTATCATGACTACAAAAATGCAACTCTTCACTTGCCAACATAAGTGTCTCCAAGGGTTACCTAAAAAGAGATTAGTGGGGGTGAGCTCAAGAGCCCAGTAGATCCTACATGAAACATCTCAAGCATTATAATAGTTAAAATACAAACATACAAACACTTATAATGCATTAAACATTTCAATGATTCAATTATTTAAGTTAATGTTAACACCAAAAGGATTTCTTCCTTGGCATTCCAACTTTAGCTCGGAGTATTTCATGTAATGCCCGAAGGCCCATTACACACTTGGAACCCTATCTTGGGGTTGATGTCTCACTTGATCATCAAACTAGAAAGTGAAGTCTTACTTAAACTCACATTCCCATTTCAATCAGAGACCCACCTAGGCCTAGGAATACCCATGATGATGTTGGACCTGATCGCAATATCCTCATCATATACCAGTAAGTGGTTCTTTTACTTAATCATCTTAAATTAGTGACCCCAAGAATTTCCTCAATTTCAATATCCAATATACAAGGCAAAGGTTATAAATAAACAATTCATCATGCTTATAGTCACATCAGACATATTACTTCTTACATTGCATGCATAGCATGAATTCTAAATTGTAATAAACATTCATACAAGCTATGGCATGCTATGAATCCACAAAAAGGCAACCAAGCATTCATATGAGACACATACCTTCCTAACATGCTTCTAACAATAAACAATGGTAAACACACAGTCATGTTTCATATTCAAACCAAAATAATGCTAAAGAGTTTCAGATAGTCACTTCCATTTATTATTTCTCTCCTCACATTCTAACTCTTGCCTCAATAGTTTGAAATCCTTAACCTTTATGAATTATAAACCATTCCTTAGAGTTTATTATATTTTTAATATTTAGGATTTTAAATCTAATGGCTTTTAATTCAGTGTGTTTGTTGTATGAAAAGGTGTGAAAAATAGTCATTCCACAATGTCCATTAGCTTATTAATACCATGGTTTAGATATGACATTGTAGTGGTTACAATTTCGTGCACGAAAAGTCCGATAAGCTAATTGTTTATCATGCTACCACGGTACTCTCAGTGTTATTGTAGTAACATGAGGTTGTTTTCATGTGTGTAGGGTACTACCATGTCAACACCGCAACATTCACGAGGTATTTCAAAAAATTGCATCTCGTGAGCGTTTCCATTTCCTTCATGACTGAGACTGTGAGATATCTAGCTTAAGATTCAAAAATAAATATCTCGATTGTGGCAAGGTTTTATACCTATCAAAAGTAAATATCTCAGTGATGACAAAGTTTTATACCTCTCTGTTAGTCGTTCCCCATTCACGAGCAGTGCTAATACTATATTACATAGCATAGGTTCAAACTACATGTTATAAGTTGTTATAGATCTACAAATATATATTTAAATGGATAAAATATTTTTATACCTATGTTCCGTTCATTGCTCGTTCATTCGCCTAGCCAGAACATTATAAGTGGAAGACAATCGTGAAACATCAAATGCAAAACCTCAAACATTGTGATGATGATGATCCATAATACTGTTTTATGTATGAGACTAGTCTCTTACCTATAATAGCATAATCATTCAAAGCTTTCACAATTCCTGCAGCCTTCATCCTATCAACGTTCGTAGGCTAGTTAGAAAGGGTTGGAACTTGATGAATTCCCTTCAAGGTACGCGTGGAGAAGAAGAAGAATGGACTGTTGACGGCTATGGTTTCATTTGTGCACTTAGGGTTTTTTGTGAGCATGGTGAGCACGATGTGCAGCTGCAGGGAGGAATGTGTGATTAGGGTTTTGCAACGCTATGTATACAAATGAATGGTCGAGACTTAGGGTTTTCTATGCATTGACGCAGTCCCTCAACCTTCCATTTTTGGTTTCAATCGCAAGATTGTGGTCTTAACATGGTGCTAATCGCAAGATCGCAATCCCACATCCTTCTCAAGATTTAGGAGTTTTTTTTATTCCCAAGACCATGGTCCTCCTGACCCAATACCACAGTCCTCCTGACCAAGGATCGCGGCCATCCTAACCTAGGACATCGGTCTTCAAGTAGACCACAAATTTGAGATGCAAGACCACGATCTTCATTCACAGTGACTGCAGTCCCACAACAACGTCCCACTTCAAAATGCAAGACTGCGATCCTTGTGCGTAAGTCTTTTTTGTCCCACTTCAAAATGCAAGACTGCGATCTTTGTGCATAAGTCTTTTTTGTCCCTTCATCTGTTTGTTTTGTTTCTAAAACTTGGGTTATTACAAGACGGGCACATGGATTTCATTTGCAAGCCATAGAAGAAGAAGAAGAAGCTAATTATTTGTTGCTTCATGCTTTGCAACAAAATGTAGCTCAAGTGACTCTTGGTTGATTGATAATGGTTGTAAAAACCATGACTAATAACTAAGAGCTCTTTATGGAGCTTAATAAAATTATAAAAAATGATTGCTACATTTGACATCAGAAATGGTGAATACGTCTTAGTCAAGGGAAAAGGAAGTATTGCCATCGAAAGTTTGACAAGTTTCAAATATATGTTAGATATGTGCCTCATATTGACAAAAATTTGCTTAGTGTTGGATACATGGTTGAGAGGGGTTTTAAAATTTTATTTGAAGAACAATGGTGTAAGATCAAATATGCAAAAGGAAAAAAATAGTTAAAGTAAAAATGACAGAAAAAAACATGTTTGTTCTTAATCCTTAGGAGGACTGGATAGCTTTTCCAAACAATATAAGCAAAACAGAGTTATGGCATAAAAAATTTAGGCATTTTCATCATGTTGAACTCCTACACATGCAAAAACATGCACTTGTAAAGAGGGTGCCACTATTAAAAAAAGTTTACTAATTTTGTTGTTTGTAAATATGGTAAGAAAGTAAGAAGTCCTTGTCCTCAAACTACGTAGGGAGTGACAAAGAAGCTTCAACTAATCCACATAGGTGTAGGAGGACATCAAAAAACATCATATTTAAATGGTGGTGAGTACTTTATTGTATTTATTGATAATTACTCCACATTTTGTTGGATATACTTTCTCAAATTAAAATATGAATTCGTCGATGTATTTTGAAAATATAAAGAATGTCTAAAACAACCGACGTGACCATCAATTACAGGTAATAACATCAAACAATGGGAAATAATATACCTCTGATAAGTCCAATAAGTTTTGTGAAGAACTTGGTATTGAGCATCAAAACTCATCATAACACCTTATACTTCACAACAAAATGGAATAAGTGAAAGAAAAAATAGAATGATAATAGAAATAACAAGGTGTATGTTGCATGAAAAGGAGTTGCCAAAGAAGCTATGGACAAAAGTTTCAAACACAATTTTTTTTTTCATGGAATATTTTTCCAACTAGAGTTCTACAAAAGAGAACTCTATTTAAAGCATGGTTTGATTATAAACTTGATTTTCAAAATTTAAGAACCTTAGTTGCTTATATTTTTCTTATGCGCAACAAGTAAGGCGAAATCAAAAGCATTCATTGGATATAACTTATATAAGGCTTGCATAGTTTTTCAACCCAAAATGGGAAGATTCTTGTAAGTAGAGATGTTAAGTTTATAAAAGATAAATAATGGAATTGAAAAGAGATAAATCAGAAGAAATTCCTTAAGTTCTTGCAAAGCTACGAGGATAATATGGATGACATACCAATTAGAGGTAAAAGGTTATTGTCTAATATTTATGAAAGGTGCAATTTTTATTATTTATGAGCCTGTACAGATTACGAAGGCAAAGAAAGAATGGAAACTAGATTGATGTAATGGATGAGTAGCTAAAAATGATTTAAAAATGACACTTGGATGTTGATTTATAGACAGACCTCAACACAAAATGTTATAGGAGTTAAATGGGTTTATCAAACTTAACTCAATGTAGATTGTTCTATAAACAAACACAAAGCCAACTTAGTAATGAAAGGATATACACAAGTTTGTGGAGTGTATTTCTCTAAAATATTTGCTCCATTAGCACAACTTGATACAATTAGAATCCTACTTACCTCACATTGCAAAAAACAAAATAAAAAGAAGAAAAATTTACCAACTTGATGTCAAATATGCTTTTTTCAATGGTTATTTATGAGAAGAGATCATTATGGAGCAACGAGAAGGTTTTCAAAGTTTTAATTATTAAAGAAGGCCATATATGGCTTTAAATAGGGTTCGAGAGCTTGATATATTAGAATTAATGATTACTTGTTGGTCTTAGCTTTGTCAAAAGCTTAAGTGAGGCTATATTGTAATGTAAATTGCACTAATGTTAATTTACTAATAATTTCTATTTACGTTGATGACTGACTCGCAACAGCTCGTAATGAGAAGTAAATAAAGGAGTTAAAGCTGAATTGTTCAAAGGTGATTATGAGAAATAGATAAAAGAGCTCAAAGCTAAAATATTCAAAGTAAATAAAACAAAATGAAGATGGAGTCTTCATATATCAAAAGAAGCATGCAAGTGAGCTACTCAAAAGATTTTATATGATAGACTGCAAATGCATACGTACACTTATACAACAGAAGGAGAAATTCAAAAAAGATGATTGATCAAGCAAAGTTGATGAAGGTAGGTATAGGAGTACTCCAATTAGTTGTTTATTGTATCTTACCAACACTAGGATTAGATACAGTGTTTGCAGTCAGCTTTCTCTCAAGAATCATGCATTGTCTTGATGAAGTGCATTTTCAAGCTACCAAAAGGATTGTAAGATATCTGAAAGGCACCACAAGTTTTGGAATCAAATATTCTTATTATTAGAATTTGGAGTTTCATAGTTGCTTTGGCAGCGATTGGGCAAGTTCTATTGACGACATGAGAAATACAAGTTTTTGCTTCAACTTGGGATCAAGAATGTTTTCTTGGTATTTAAAGATGGAAGAGATGATTGCTAGAACTACAATGGAAGCTCAGTATATGGCAACTATAGCTGTTGTAAATCAAACACTTATTGTAATACCCCAAAATTTTGTCAAATAATTAAAGATAAATAAGTTTAAGGAAATTAAATGAAATAAGTCAAGTGAAAATTAATTTCAAAGATTTTAAGAAATTTTGGTTGCAAATGGTCGGTTGGCACATAAAAAATAATTTATATTGGAGATATAATAAAAATTAGGATAATTAAATGAAAATTACAATTTAGTGGAATTAATTATGAAATTTAAGGAGTTGCTTAATAAATAAATAAAAA
>JAJIYU010003713.1:0-26129 GCA_030144865.1 Tinospora cordifolia
ATTATTATTATTATTATTATTATTATTATTATTATTATTATTATTATTATTCACATGTTATCCCTGCATTATTAATATGTTATACTGCATTTTATATGTTATACCGCATTATTTAGGCATTATTCTTACATTATACCACTATTCACACACTTTTGCGCGTTATTCAAATATTATACATGCATTATTCGTTTGTTATACCACACTTTATTCACATGTTATCCCAGCATTAGTCAAAAATACTATTTTTTTTTATAAGTACACACACACCTACACCAACAAGTTCCCATTGGAGTTGAAACCTGTCCACCTATATGGATATTTAGATGTCTTAGCACCTAAGCTATGGGGGATTGATAGTCAAAAATACCATATATATATATATATATATATATATATTATTCACATGTTATTTTCACATTATTCATATGTTATACCACATTTGATATGTTATACTACATTATTCAAACATTATATATATATTATTTATATGTTATTTCCGCATTATTCATATGTTATACCATATTTTATATGTTAAACCGCATAATTCAGGCATTATTCTTATATTATACCACTGTTCACACATATTTGCGCGTTATTCAAATATTATACATGCATTATTCATTTGTTATACCACATTTTATTCACATGTTATCCCCGCATCATTTACATATTATTCTCGAATTTTTATACGACCAAACAATTTTTGTACTTGCATTATTTATCCATTATTCTTACATATTTTTCGTTTGTCGTACCCGCATTATTCAGTAAAAAATATCATTTTTTGACAAATATACACACACCTACACCAACAAGCTCTCATTGGGAGTTGAAACATGCCCACCTATACGGACATTTTAATGCCTTACCACTTAAGCTACGGGGGATTGACAATCAAAAATACCATATATATTATGCGGTATGACAAGTGAATAATGCGGGTATAACATGCGAATAAAATGTGGTATAACAAATGAATAATAGATGTATAATATTTGAATAATGCGCAAATACGCGGATATAACAAATGAATACTATATGTATAATTTTGAATAACGCGTAAATATGCGGGTATAACAAACGAATAATGTATGTATAATATTTGAATAACGCACAAATATATGTGAATAGTGGTATAATGTAAGAATAATGTCTGAATAATGTGGTTAACATATAAAATGCGGTATAACATATGAATAATGAGTGGATAACATGTGAATAAAATGTGGTATAACAAACGAATAATACATTTCTAAAATCAATTTAACAATACAATAAAATCTCAAGAAAAATAAAAATAAACTATCCAACTAAAATAAAATAAATTATTTAATAAAATAATTTAGTAAATAAAATAAAATTATTTAAAAAATAATTTAATTATTTTATCAATTAGAAGATTAAGTAATATATTTCATCAAAAATATTAATTTTATATTAAAATAACATATTTTAGTTTTTTTATCTTTTTCTTCTTATTTATTATTTTACTCCTAGAATTAATTTTAACTTATATTATTAATTTATTAAATATATTTTTTTGAAAAAATTAATTTTATTTTTATTTATACCATTTTTTTTACAGCAGTCAAATAAACTGTTGTTATAAACGACTATAGACAACGTTCGTGAATGAATTTTATAATACCTTATGTTCTTTTAACAACAGTCTACAAATGAACGTTGTAAAAGAAGTCATTTGATAACGTGCAACTATAACTGTTGTAATAGTATAAAACAACATTCGAGTGTTCGTTGTAATAGCCTTTTCAACAACGTTCTCAACTTGAATATTGTTGTACGCATTTTACATAAACGATTTTACAACAGACAGTTTATAAACGTTGTCGTATGCCTTCTATTACAACAGTCGTTGAAGCACGTTGTTGTATCATCAATTTCTTGTAGTGTTGTAATGTTGTTTTTAATGAAATTTCTTTTGCCTATGCTTGGTTGTTCTTTAAATTAACTTCTAATTCACTTGTTTTGTTGTTCCCCACACAGTGTTTTCCATCTTCCATCTAAAGTTCAGTAACCTGTTCAATCTAACTCCTTTGTTTCTTCCATTGCACATTCTGCTACAAATTATGGTTCACAGTCTCCTCAAAACCTACCTGCATTAGTCCCTTCTTCATTTGCTCCACATTCCATTCATCTTATGATTACACGATCTAAACAGGGTATTTTTAAGCTCAAAACATTTCATACTTCTTCTCAGTTCACTGTCGAACCACATTCTATTCCTGGCGCTCTTCACATCCTTATTGGAAAACTGCCATGGATAAGGAATACAATGTTCTTATTACCAATGATACGTGGACTTTAATTATAAGATCTCCTTTTCACAATTTGATTGGTTGTAAGTGAGTTTTCAAAACCAAACAGAATTTAGATGGTTCACTTAGTCATTACAAGGGCAGATTATTTGCAAAAAGTTTTCATCAAACTCCTAGACTTGATTTTGGGGAAGTTTTTGGTTTGATTGCTAAATCATCTATTGTGGGACTTCTTTTAGCTCTTGCTACTATGTTTAAATGGCCTATTAAACAGCTTGATGTTAATAATGCTTTTTCTAAATGGTACTCTTGATGAAGATGTCTTTATGTCTCAACCAGAAGGATTTGTTTCTCAAACTTATTCGAATCATACCTATAAACTTAATAAGGCACTCTATGGTTTAAAGCAGGCTCCACGGGCATGGTATGAACGCCTTCGATCGAAGCTCCTAGAATGGAAATTTGTTAATTCTAAAGCCGATCCTTCTTTATTCTTTCTTCCCATGACTTCTCACTCTCTATTTGTTGCCATTTATGTTGATGATATCTTGATTACTAGATCAGATTTGTCTCAGATTTCGTGGCTCGTGTCTCAACTTAATGCAGTTCTCAAACTCAAAGATCTTGATGATGCTAATTTCTTTCTTGGCTTAGAAATGACTCAAGATGACAATGGCTTGCATAGTTCTCAATCCAAATATATTCAAGATTTAATCAGTCGGCTGGGTTTTTCTTCTCTTAAACCATGTGATACACCTGCAATTCTTGGGAAACAATCAATTGCTTCTGACAGTCCTCTCTTTTTTGATCCTCAATTGTATCAAAAAGTAGTTGAATCTCTTCAATATTAGGCTTATACTTGACCATATATTGCTTTCATCACAGGGAAGTTCAATTAGTTCATGAATTCCCCTTCTAAGATGTATTGGCAAGCTGCTAAACGTGTATTGAGTTCCTTAGCTGGTACTGCCAATCATTGTTTATATTATGCTGCATCTTCTTCCCTGTCTCTTATTCTTGGATACATAGATGCAGATTGGGCCTGCTTCTTAGATGACAGAAATAGATTGGTCGTTACTATGTATTTCTGGACTCTTGTTTGGTGTCATGGCAATCTAAGAAACAAACTGTTGTTGTTCATTCCAGTGTTGAGTCTGAGTATCGTGCACTTGCTGCTTCTGCTGTTGAATCGAAGTGGCTTCGTTCTCTTCTCAATGAAATTTCTATTTCATTGCCTTTTTGTCCTGTTTTGTGGCGTGATAGTGTAATACCTTGATTATTTTTGTATCCATATACAATGAGTAATTGGTATAAACACATACATATATATTAGTTGGTGCCTATATATGTGTCATTTTATTTTGAATTAATTGGTATATATTAATTGATGCATATATATATTTGACATATTATTTTGAATTGATTAATGTAGACATATGCAATTAATTGATTAATTAATATTTGCATTAATATAAACACATGTATATATGTATTAATATATTAATACTAAATATATAGTAATATATGGGTATAAAAGTAATATATATATATATATATATATATATATATATATATATATATATATATATATATATATATATATATATATATTTAGTATGTGTATATACATGTGTTAATGTGTAAATATATAAAATATCATATATTGTATGAGTATAAATATAATATACATAGTTAGTATGTGTAATGTATAAAATGTAAATAATATATATGGTAAGTAATATATATATATATATATAGTATAGTATAGATTTTATAATATATGTACATTAATAGATATAGAATGTAGGCATCGTTTTATATATATATATATATATATATATATGTATATTAATAGATTATTACATATAAAATATATGTATCCTTATTAGCCAATAGATATGTATATTAATTGATTAGTGTATATAGAATATGTGTATTGTTATATATATTGAGTCAACGCACATGTAACAACTATGTACAAACAAGAAAAAAACCAAACCACCAGAATTCACAAAGTCTCAAATTCGGGCGAAAATGAGGTTGCGCACACGCGCGCATGCGTGCGAGTAAAAAAAAACGAAAAAAAAATGTTCTTTTGGACTGAAAAATACGAAAAAATAGAAAGAAATTTTAAAAATTACCAAAAAGCCTTAAAAACAAATTTTAATCTCAAATCTAAAGCCTTTGGCCGCTACAAGTATGAATAAATGGAAAGTTTCTATTTTAAAAATGTCCAAAATTTATAAATCCACCCCCGAAAAACCCTATATAAACCTTTCTCCCCCTTATTTCATTCATCCCAGCAAGAACAAAAATAATACTCCTTCTTACTTTCTCTCTGCCTCCTTCTTGACATTCTCAATCCCTTTCCTTTTCTTAAGCTATTCTAAATAACCTGCGAGGTAGTAGCAATGAAGTGCTATACAAATTTAGGAAGCAATCTCGAGGTGAAATTATTTCCCCTTCTTTTAATTTGTTATTTTGATTTAAATAATATTTGCTTCTATGTTTTGTTTAATTTATGTTTTTAAATTATTATATTACTTATGACTGAGAGAACATGTTTTGTAGTTACGTCTTGTACGATCTTCTACATTCAAAAATCAAAAGTCGTCTTTCCTGTTTAAGAGAGTATGCTTTGTAGTTGCGTCTCGTACGATCTTCTACATCAGAAATCAAAAATCTTTGTTTCTATTAATTTATGATGCGATACTGTTGGTATGTTTAATTATTGTTGAAATATTTATTTATTATGCTCTTGCACATGATAAGATTAAACAAGATTTCAACCACATACCGGCACGGGGATGAACGTTCTGTGTTCCATGCAAGATTGGACTTTTAAACTGGTTGTCAGGATTAATACCAGAGTGGACTGGGTTTCAAGAATGATCTCATTTCACAGAGAAGGGTTTATATTTCAGGATTGATCTCTCTCCCTAAATCTGGAGCATAGAGGTTATCCCCGTTCGGTCTAAATTGCAACTGAAATAATATGTTGTTTGAATCGATTAAATTCTTGAAAGTGTTTGACATGCTTGTGTTATTTGGTTGGAATAATGAATTAAATAGATTGAATGATTCACTGGGTTTTTTAGCTCACCCTCTTCATTTTTTACATTTCAGAAAATTAATTTATCAGCCTACGTGGAAGACTACTTATTAGGAATTCTTTTTTATTTATTTTATTGTAGGGCACGTTGGCCCAAGCCAAATTATTATTTTTAGTTCCGAATTTATTTTTCACCGTAATAGTTCATGTATTTAGAATTTTAGAATAAATAAATAAAGGGTTTTATTTATTTATAATGCCATGATTTATTAGAAAGGAAAAAAGATAACGTAGCATGGGCTCGCCTCCCGAGGGACCCAAGATTATTGATTGAAGAAAAATTTACCGTCGAATGATGGGGACGATTGGGCTCGGGAAGCGGGGTATTACAAAGTTGGTATCAGAGCCTAGGCTTTAGATGCCTTGGGCGAGAATTAAAAGGAAATTGATTAGTCAGGTAAGACTATTTTTTTATTTAATTTAGAAGCCCTACCTCCACTGAAATGATTTTGAAAAGTTGTTTTTCGAAAAGAGATATATGTTTTCAACAGTTTTGTTTGGATACAAAGATTACGAGTTAAGCTGATAGTGGGTAAGCCTTGTCCCGAGTAAAGCTAAACATTGAAAGGGAGATGGGTTATCCCATTCTAGAAAGCACGGTTGCTAAGCAGACTTCGATCTCACTGTCCGACCTGGAGGTTGTCCCACCAGCTCATACAAGTAGTCGGAGTTGAAAAACGCAATTATTTTCCTACAAGAAAACCAAGAGAGGGAAACTAAGGGCAATAAATTTACTATAGCTCAAGGGAGATGCCAAGGGTGGTATCATGGAAGATTGTAGGTTCGATATAAGGACTTTTCAACCAGGAATTGAGAACCTAGGTCTAGGAGAGAGACCTTAAGTAGAGACTTGGGGTTTGCCAAGAGTGGTACAGTGAATCATGAATAAACTTTTAGGGCATGAGTTAAAGACTGAATATGTGTGAAAAATGAACACTTGTTTGGTCATGACACGAGATCAGGAGGATCTCGTATCCTTGGGTTCTATGTAATATGGGACGCATAAGAATTCGAGGGTAGGCAAGAATCCTGAACTCGGAGAATGACGGACCATGTTTGGTAAATGATCAGTGGCTTTGGACGAACTCATTTTCCTATGCTTTGCTAGTATGGGACAGTCAAGTATAGTGGGGCTTGAGAAGCCTTAGAAATCGAGATATTTGCGAAATTGATTAGGTGTAGTGAAATCTCTAGGTGGAAGTCTATGTCAAAGGGCAAGGGTGGTATGGGACACACGAACCTGGAGGCATAGGCGGAAGCCTAAAATTTTATTATGCTAGCATAAATTTCTTGAATGATTGAATACAAGATGATCTTACTGCTTGTATGAAACCAAATCCTATACCAAAAAAAAAAAAACAAAAGTGACTTAAAATAATAAATTATTAGGCCATTAAACAGAATGGGAACCTAGAGACATGATAGAACGGACTAAACAAAAATGGCAGAAACGAATACTAAATTAGCGTTAATGTGTAGATAATGGCCGGACCTAGGAAATACGCAACAAGAGGTGCTACATCTGACGACACCGACTCTCAGGAAGCGCAGAACGACATGGCTGAGGCTAGGATGAAACATATGATGAATGAAGTCACCAGAAAAGTGATGGAACAAATAGAGAGGATGCTAGCTCGAATGATATCTCAGGCGGCACAACAACCGTTGGTGCAGGAATAAATTTCGATGCAACAGCCAATGCCAGCACCTGAGATTCTGAATCAGCAGGAGGAACTGGAAGACAGTGAACATAAAAAGTTGCTGTTAGAACTAAAGAAATTGGGACCATCGCAATTTCATAGTACTATTGATAGCTTAACAGCTGACCATTGGTACTAGGAATTATAAGAGCACCTGGATGTATTAAGAGTAACGGGTCCTGGTAGGGTAGTGTTGGCTACCCATCAATTTAAAGGACCAGCTAGAAGCTAGTGGCGGATGGTAAAGTCAGACCCGGCCATTAATGTTAGCCGAATGACCTGGGAAGAGTTTAGGGAGATATTTTACGAGAAATTCTTCCCAGAAGCAACACTGACGAAGATACAGGAGGACTTCGTTCAGTTGAAGTAGAGAGAGATGACGGTGGCTGAGTATGACGCCAAATTTATCGAGTTGGCAAAGTTTTCACCTGAATTAATCAGTGAAGAGAAGAAGAAGGTCAACCGTTTCACTCAGGGTCTCAAGATTGAGATCCAAAAATTAATAAAGACAGCCTACCCAAAGACATATAGAGAAGTCGTAGACAGGGCATTAACCTTAGAGCAAGAGCTGAATTTCGAGCAAAGGATAAGGTACATGAACAAGAGACTACGATGTGACAGAGATCACCAGGGAGATCAAAAGAGAAGGAATGTTAATCAGAATGACAAAAACAAAATGCCCTAATGGCAAAACCGACCCAAAATGGAAGAACAATTAAAGTCAACCAGAAGTCAAGGGTAGTGTTTCAACTGCAATCAGCGAGGGCACCTAGCGAAGTTTTATCCCTGCAAAACCCAGACACAATAGCAACAACAACCTCCAAATCGTTAAGGTGGAGAACAAAATATGCGTCCTCAACAGCAACCGCCCCGACAGAACAACAACCAAGGGCAAAAGCAGAACCAGGGCCGTGGGCAAAACCAGGCCAGAGTATTCGCGATTGCTGACATCCCTGAAGAACAAGACCTTCAGCAGGAATAATAGTAGTAACTCAGAAAAGCTATTAGGTCGAAGCTTATTTTAGCAAGGGTAGCTGGTTGTAACACCCAAATTTTAACGGAATGATTGAATAAAATAACAATATCGAGAAAATTTATGGTGTTACAAAATATGTGTTTCTGAATTACTTACCAATAGAATTTAGGATCAAAGTTCATCTTAGAACAAACCCTATAACTATCCCTTCATATGGGAAACTAAGTTGAACAATGGTAAAGGATAAGTATCCTCCACATGGTACAGAGGACTTGTTCGTTCATCGAAAGAAACCACTTACCTCACGAGGAAAGATCTTAGATCAAGATATCACCAGGTAGAAATCCGAGAGTTAGATATACCCAAGATGAACCTTAAGAATCATTTTACATACTCTTAGACAAAGATACCCTAGCAACACATAAGGATCCAACAAACCAAGTGGTTGGACACAATCTTCATCAGTTTGCAATGGGCAACTAAACCTATGAAACACTTAAGGATTATCTTAAAAGTACTTAGGAGAGACTCAGTTTCGGTTAAAGGAGATAGTCACGTACCTTAGCTATGTAGACATATGCAATTAATTGATTAATTAATGTAGACATATGCAATTAATTGATTAATTAATATATGCATTAATATAACCACATGTATATATATATATATATATATACATTAATTATGATTGATATATGTATTAATATATTATACTAAACATATAGTAATATATGGGTATAAAAATAATATATATATATTTAGTATGTATATATACATGTGTTAATGTGTAAATATATAAAATATTATATATTATATGAGTATAAATATAATATATATAATTAGTATTTGTAATGTATAAAATGTAAATAATATATATGGTAAGTAATATATATATATAAATGAAAGCAAAAAAAATTATATAAATATATATATAGTATAGATTTTACAAGATATGTATATTAATAGATTATTATATATAAAATATATGTATCCTTATTAGCCAATAGATATGTATATTAATTGATTAGTGTATATAGCATATGTGTATTGTTATATATATATATATTGAGTCAATGCATATGTAACAACTATGTACAAACAAGAAAAAAACAATTCACCAGAATTCACGGAATCTCAAATTCGGGCGGAAATGAAGTTGCGCACAAACGCGCGTGCGCGCAAATTAAAAAAAAGAAAAAACGTTCTTTTGCGCTGAAAAATACGAAAAAATAGAAAAAAATTTTGAAAATTACTCAAAAGCCCTAAAACCCGTAGAAAAAAAACCTTAATCTTAAACCTAAAACCTTTGACAGCCACAAGTATGAATAAATAAAAAGTTTTTATTTTAAAAATGTCAAAAATTTACAAATCAACTCCCAAAAGACCCTATATAAACTTCTTTCTCTTTCATTTCATTCATTCCAGCAAGATCAAGAATAATACTCATTCTTGCTTTTTCTCTGCCTCTTTCTTGGCACCCTCAGTCCCTTTTTCTTTTCTTGAGCTATTCTAAATAATTTGCGAGGTAATAACAACGAAGTGTTATACAAATTTAGAAAGTAATCTCGATGTGAAATTCTTTCCCCTTCTTTTAATTTATTATTTTATTTAAACAATGTGTGCTTGTGTGCTTAGTTTAATTTATGTTTTTAAATTATTATATTGCTTATGACTGAGAGAGTATGCTCTATAGTTGCGTCTTGTACGATCTTTTACATCAGAAATCAAAAGTCGTGTTTCTTGTTTGAGAGAGTATGCTCTGTAGTTGTGTCTCGTACGATCTTCTACATTAGAAATCGAAAATCTTTGTTTCTGTTGATTTATGATGTTATACTGTTGGTATGTTTAAATACTGTTAAAATATTTATTTATTATGCTCTTGCACATAAAAATAATATTAAATAAAGATTTCAACCACGTATCGGCACGAGGATGGACGTTCTGTGTTCTATGCAAGATTGGACTTTTGAACTCGTTGTCAGGATTGACACTAGAGTGGACTGGGTTTTAGGAATGATCCCGCTTCACAAAGAAGGGTTTGAGTTTCAAGATTGATCTCTCTCATGGAGCACAGAGGTTATCCCCGTTTAGTCTAAATTGCAATTGAAATAATATGTTATTTGAATCGATTAAATTCTTGAAAGTGTTTGACATGTTTGTGTTATTTGGTTGGAATAATGAATTGAATAGATGAAATGATTTACTGGGTGTAATACCCCAAAAATTTTACAAGTGCGCTACATCGCAAGTCAAGATGCAAGGAGATTTTATGTTTGTAGAAATATCAGGCTTTACGTAACGACTTCAAATTTTGCAGCTTGTGTATATTAATAATATTAATAAACAATTTTTGGAAAATATAAATTTAGGTCGAAAGATCGAAGGTTTAAACTAGAAATTCATCAAAAATGTAAATATATGTATAATAAGATGAAGAAAATGAATATCCGACGTTGGACTTGAAAAATGAAATAAAGTATCGGATTTTCCTGGGTTAATGAAATTTTTATTGAGAAAAAAAAATCTGAATTTCGTAGGTTTAAATTATGGTTCGTGACTTTGGACAAAATCTGAAATTTTGATCCAAAGAACTTGACGTTGTTCAATAGAAAATAGAAAGAAGAGAATGGCTGCAAATTCCCTTAGATTTCTGGGTTTTCCGATCGTTGAAACAGGGAGGCGCTAAATTCTGAATTTTTATTTTGTTTTCTTTTGGAATTCCAGTTGCTAAGAACAGAGGAAGGCTAATTCTTGGTTTGGATTTCATGTTCAGCAAGAATAAATGAAGCAAGCAGCTGGTTGTGTGGTTTATGTTTTGGTTTTCAGTTGTGAAAAACAGGGCCTCGACACACAAAGTTCTGGGTTAAAAATTCTGGTTTAGATCTTGTGGGTGGTGCGTTGGGATGATTTTTAGTTGAGGAGTGAACATATGTGAGCTGTTCAATGTGGATTAGGTTGTTGAATGTGAATCAAAGTTTGATTGTGCATTGAAAAAAAAGGGTTTGATTTGGAGAAGAATGAAGAATGAAAATGAAAAATCAAGTTGCTGAGGACTACAGAAAGTGATTGATTTTGTTGTTGCAAGAAAACTGATTTTGGGACATTGAATTAAGTTACTAAACGAGGAATTTTAGAAAAAATTGAGTACCAGCTTTGAAAGAATTTGAACAGAGACGCAAATTTCGAAAGGTACGAAAATTTACTTTACTTATTCACTTATTTATTTAATTTTGTGATCTTGAACTAAAATTAGTTTAGAATAAATTAATAAAATAATTTAACTTATTCCTAATGTTTAAAAAGTTCGAAAAGAAAATCAATATTTTAGAAACTCTAATTAAAGAAAGGATTTTTCGAAAACAATCTTAATTTGATTAGGAATAAATTTTTATATAGTAGAAAAAAAATATAATATTAGAAAAAAATCTAATGAATTCAATTAGTTGAAAACATGAAAAATAAACTTTTAGGAGTTTAAAATTTTTATAAGAAAAGAATGGAATTTTAAGCTTTGAAACTAAAAGTTGTGTTATTTAGAAGTCTTATTTTGTTCGTAATAAGTTTATTTAAAATATGAACGAGTTATTTAAATTATAGAAACAAAAAGATCGATGAACAATTATTTTAATAAATTTTACTATCTGAAGATGAATCGTTTACGTTAAAAGAGTAACTTAGAAATTTTAAACGATACATTAATAAATTGGACTTGGTTCAAATCTTAGATATAAAAAACTTATTTTAGGTGAAATGAAATTGAGCGCACATAAGTTATTTATTTATAGAACCCAAATTTAAGTTGTAGCGTTTTTAAATTAATTACTCGAATCTAAATAAATAAGAAATGAATAAAACGTAAAGTTTGAAAAAATTAATTATTCAAGTTTTAAATTTCAAATTGAGAAATTTGTAACATTTAGAGATTGTTCATCTTGAAATATATGAAATTCTAGGATTCTGGAATAACCTTGAATAGTTGAAATTAATAATTAGACTTCATAATCAATTACAAAAATTGTTTAAACTTAAGTGTATCGTGAATAAAAGTAAATGTGAATTAGGAATTCAGAGAATCTCATAAATTGTTGAATTACAGATTTTTCGATTTAGAGTATCGAAGATCTTGACAAAAAGCGAGGGAGCTTTAAAGATCTGCGGAATCAGGTGGGCGTGACTTCCTTGCTCATTTGTATTGTATGGATTTAAGATTCAAAACATTTGTGTGGATAGTTCTAGGTTATTAGAAATCTTATTATGAATTTGATTGCATTGTTTGGAATGCTTGTGTGATGATGCGACTGAATAGTAACTTGTTCATTTCATGCGCAAATATTTCATGACATGCATAAATAGAGGAAATGCATTAGGTAGCATTAGATACTCATTTTGACTATCATGTAACTTGCATTCTACAACAGTGGTTATTTATTCGGACTACTTTTGCATGGTATGCATAATTTGAGAAATTATTCAGTAGATTGTGAAATTGTATGACATGATTGATGCTTGTCTATAACACTAAAATAAGACGATGGTTTATTAAGAATCCACGTACTGGTGCGATTGACGAGCCTCAGGGCGGATCATAGGTATTCCCACCCTGAGCTGCCTGTGACAGCTCAAAGTCTTTGGGAGACAGTACGTGTCTAGATAAGTACCCTCGCTTGGACTGTGATACTGAGATATGATTGATTTTAGATGGTACTACTTGAGACCTCTATGATTATGATTGAATTGGATCATAGGGAATATCGAGAGGCATCTCAACCCTCTTCCGATTTTGACTTCGACCAAAATTAAATGAATGTTTGAAACACTTAATATTTGAAATTGTTTGTAATATTTTGGATTGGGTCTGTATAATGCATCTGATGTGTAGGATCGATCCACTGAGCTTTCGAGCTCACTCCCACTTTATTTTTCAGGTACACCTGGATGTAGAGTATGTTGACTTACGTCAGAAGACTCGCACTCTGATTGGACACCTCACGGGGAGGTTGTCCGGGATAGGTGATTTGGAAATCATATATTATGTATTTTACTGGATTGTTTTAATGTGATTACACTGATTTAACTTTGGTTGTTTTTATTTTCAATGGCTTTCCTTATACAATGATTTTGGTTTAAATGAATAGTTTTAAAAGTATTCCACTGCAGTGCATATGATTTATTCAAAAAAATTATTGTGATTTTCTATCTTGAAGAGAATAACTTTATAGACATTGACTCGAGAACAAATAGTTATGAATTTGATTTTGAAGAAAGAGGGTTTGACAGAACAAAATTTTCAAGTAGCATCTTGATTTTCATCGGGCGATGATCCACACGTGAGGTAACACGTGAACGGAGGTCCGGTCGAAAATTGAGGTGTTACACTGGGCCTTTTAGCTCACCCTCCCTCATTTTTCACATTTTAGGAAGTTAATTTATCAGCCTACGTGAAAGACTATTTATTAGAAATTACTTTTTATTTATTTTATTGTAGGGCACGTGGGCCCAAGCCAAATTATTTTTTTTAGTTCCGAATTTATTTTCCACTGTAATAGTTCATGTACTCAGAATTTTAGAATGAATAAATAAAAGATTTTATTTATTTATAATGCCATGATTTATTAGAAAGGAAAAAGATAACGTAGCATGGGCCCGTCTCTTGGGCGGCCCAAAATTATTGATTGAAGAAAATTTTACTATCAAATGACGGGGACAATGGGGCTTGGGAGGCGGGGTGTTACAGATAACATTAGTGCTTAGGCTATTGCTTCAAATCTTAATTTTCATTTCCACACTAAACACATTGAACTTGATCTTCATTTTATTTGGGATATGGTGCTTAATAAGGAGTTGTCCGTGTAGCATGTGCCTTCAAGTGATCAGCTTGCAGATGGTTTCACCAAACCTCCGTCTAGTTCTCTATTTTTTGTTTTTCGTAACAATCTTGGTGTGTCAGTTCCACCATCTCGATTGTGGGGGGATGTAAAGACAATGTCTGTTAGTTAATTGTTTGGTTAGATTGTTAGCACTTGGTTAGTTGTTGTTAGTAGTTGGTTAGTTTGTTAGAGAGGAATGATCTCATGCACCTATATTGTATCAAACTTTGTACATTTTAGTTCTCTTATAAATACAACACTCACTCACTATTCTGTTTGAGAGCTAAGAACATATTTCAATTGGTATCAAAGCTTTCCTAGGCCTCCACCATGAATGAAGCAGTTACAAATTCTTCATCTCCATCTCCATAGCATTCTAGTTCAAGTCTCATAATGGCACAAGAAAGAATTGGAATAAGCTTTGGCATCAATCTTGGCCAAGCTATATCAATCAAACTTGTTTGAAACGATTAAATGTTATGGAAATCATTAGTTTTATCGGTGATCAAAGGACATAAGCTAGATGGTTTCTTATTTGGAACAAAACTATGTCCTATTCAGTTTATATAGGTTGAAATCAGCCATGGATCAGAGTTGCAAATAAATCCAGAATATGAATCATGGATCTGTCATGATCAGTTACTATTAGGTTGGATACTAAATTCTTTAATTAAATCAGTGGCTTCCCAAATAATTGGTGTATCAACATCTAATGAGGTGTGGTCTACAATTGAAGATCTTTGTAGTGCTCACAATAAAACATGAATTCCAATTTGCAGAACAAGTATTTAGACAATAAGGGAAGGTTCGATGACAATAGTGCAATATATCTCTAAGATTAAGGAATTCTCGGATTGTCTAGCAACAATTGGACAACCTTTTCCAAGTGTAGATCTTGTGTCTTGTACACTAATTAGATTAATTGTAGATTATCTTCCTATCACTACAACATTTTAGTAGAAAACCAATCTTTCTTAGCTTGAACTTCGGTTTTCATTACTCAATTTTGAGTGCTAGCTTGAAAAACTGTCTCAGTTCAACAATATTACTCTCGATTCTTTAGCATCTATGAATATCGTATACACTAGAGTAAACACAAACATGAATCAATGTAACCAGTCATCATTCAAATCTAATAATCAGCAACAGCAGTTGAACAATTTTAAGAACAAAGACAATGCTTCTCAGTGAGGTGGAAGCAAGAATCAGGGCAAAGGAGGTCATTTTTCATATTTATCAAAACCAACCTGTTAGATATGTGGAAAGTATGGTCACTGAGCACCAATTGGTCATCACAGACATGATCTTGCATACATGGGATCTGCTTCGTAATCTGGTAAAAACCCTAGTGCATATGTTGCATCACCAGAAGTTCTCGTAGATCAGTCATGGATTCTTGATAATGGAGCTACTAATCCTATGACTCTAAATGCATATTCTATTTCAGCTGCAATTGAGTATGAAGGTAAATCCACTCTACAAGTCAGCGATGGTACGAAACAAAAAATTTCTGGTATAGGATCTTCATCTTCATCTAATTTACGTTTCAGCCAAGTTTTAAGTGTGTCTGTTATCAAGAAAAATCTGATAAGTGTTTCAAGATTAGCTCATGATAATAATGTTTATGTTGAATTTCATTTTAATTTCTAGTATGTGAAGGATAATCCATCATATCACATTCTTCTTTGAGGGAACGTTAAGGATGGTTTGTATCAAATAAAACTTCCTTCTTAATCTGATTCTTCATGTTTTAGTAATTATGTTCCACTAAATTTTGCTACCAACTTTCTTGTTTCTACAAGTAATTTGTGGCATAGACAGTTAAGACATCCTTTTGCTAATTTTCTACCTCAAGTTTTTTATAAATGTAATGCATCTGGTGCCTTGAATAAAAGTTCTGATTTTTGCCATGCATGTCATCTTGGTAAATCACACAAATTACCTCATTCTAGATCTAATAGAATAGTTGCCTATGTTCTAGATCTTGTTCGTATAGATTTATGGGAACCAACTCCAATCAATTCACATCAAGGTTTTCCATACTATATTCATTTTCTTGATGATCATACTTGATATACATGGATTTTTCCATCATGATTCAAATTTGAAGCTTTGTCTGCTTTTATAGCATTCAAGAGCCTTGTAGAAAACAAATTTGACAGAAAAATCAATTGTTTACAAGGAGATTTGGGATGTGAATTTTGTAGTTTTGAGAATTCTCTAAAAAAGTTTGGTATTGAATTTATTCACTCTTGTCCTTATGATCATGCTCAAAGTTTGGTACGAACGTCTTCGATTGAAGCTCCTGGAATGGAAATTTGTTAATTCTAAAGTCGATCCTCCTTTATTCTTTCTTCTTGGGACTTCTTACTCTCTGTTTGTTGCCATTTATGTTGATGATATCTTGATTACTAGATTAGATATGTCTCAGATTTTGTGGCTCGTGTCTCAACTTGATGCAGTTTTCAAACTCAAAGATCTTGGTGATGCTAGTTTCTTTCTTGGCTTAGAACAGACTCAGGATGACAATGGCTTGCATATTTCTCAATCCAAGTATATTCGAGATTTAATCAGTCGGCCGGGTTTTTCTTCTCTTAAACCAGGTGATACACTAGTGGTTCTTGGGAAACAACTGAATGCTTCTGACAGTCCTCCCTTTTTGTGATCCTCAATTGTATCAAAAAGTTGTTGGTTATCTTCAATATTTGGCTTATACTCGGCCAGATATTGCTTTCATCACAGGGAAGTTGAGTCAATTCATGAATTCCCCTTCTGAGATGCATTGGCAAGTTGCTAAACGTGTATTGCGTTACTTAGCTAGTACTGACAATCATCGTTTATATTAAGCTGCATCTTCTTCCCCATCTCTTTTTAGATGCATAGATGCAGATTGAACCTATTCCTTCGATGATAGAAAATAGATTGGCGGTTACTGTGTATTTCTGGACTCTTGTTTAGTGTCATGGCAATCTAAGAAACAAATTGTCGTTGCTTGTTCTAGTGTAGAGTCTATATCGTGTACTTGTTGTTGTTGCTGCTGAATTGAAGTGGCTTCGTTCTCTTCTCAATAAAATTTCTATTTCATTGCCTTTGTGTCCTATTTTGTGGACTGATAACATTAGTGCCCAGGCTATTGCTTCAAATCCTAATTTTCATTCCCGCACTAGACACATTGAACTTTATCTTCATTTTGTCTAGGATATGGTGCTTAATAAGGAGTTGTCCGTGCAGTATGTGTCGTCCAATGATCAACTTGCAGATGGTTTCACCAAACCTTTATCTGCTTCTTTATTTTTTATTTTTCGTAACAATCTCGATGTGTCTGTTCCACCATCTCAATCGCAGGAGGATGTTAAGAAATATCTATTAGTTAACTGTTTGTTTAGACAGTTAGCAATTGTTGTTAGCAATTGGATTGTTTGTTAGAGAGGAATGTATCTCATACACCTATCTTGTATCAAACTCTATACATTTTAGTTTTGTTATAAATATAATGCTAACTCTTTGTTTTATTTGAGAGCTAAGAACATATTTCAGTCCACGTAAGAGATACTTGGGTAATATTTACCCAAGTATTAGCCATTAAATAATTTGAGGGTAAATGCACCACCAATTACGTACCAAGGCTATTACTAAGTGAAGGCAGATCAGTATATTAATAACATTATTAGGTGAAGCAGTGCCAATTTTACGAAGGAAAAAAATCTCAATAAATCCTTGAACTACAAGAGAAAGCTAAGGATGCAAGCTTAAAGGGTAATTACAATGACTATATGCATAAGAATGGAACAATCTGAACTACCAGATATGAGATCTTGGCTAAAAATGGAGCAATCTGAGATCAGACAAAACCAATGAGGGCTATGCAGCCAAAACAACTAACTAAAAGAGAACAACATTCAGTAGCCCAACCTTCCCCTATATACCTGCATTGTCTAAAAGAACCCAAGTTAAGCTTGCAGCCAAAGGTGGTCGGTCTTCTCCCAGCTAGCTGCTCCAATGGACTCACCAATTTGTTTTTGAAGATTACAAGATCATTCCTGGTTCTCTAGATCTGCCATATCTATATACATGCTGAAAGTTAAATACTAAGAAAATGATCATCAGAAGCTTGAAACGGGCTATTACTAAGGGAATTCCAAATATGTACAACACTAGCTAGCAGTTGCATTACCTGTTAGCATATCATAGTGTGAAGACTAAGGGGCAATTGGATCAAATATGTTTAATTTCTAAAACAATATTCTAAATGGCATTATTCATGTCTTTTATCATCTGAGTTTTGAGTTTTGAGTTTTAAGTGGTGCAAATGATGTCAAATCATCAACTTTGTTCAAGTTACTTTTATGTTTATTTTTTAATTTTCTTTTCATGTCTATTAAGTATTACTAGATATTATATCTAAGAAAGATGAAATTTAAGGGATTTGAGAATGGTCTTTTTGCAAACCTGTAACACCCCAATTTTCAACCGGACCTCCGTTCACGCGGTATCTCACGTGTGGATCATCGCCCGATGAAAATCAAGATGCTACTTGAAAATTTTCGTTCAGTCAAAATCTTTTTCTTCAAACTTAAGTTCACAATCATTCGTTCTCAATTACAAGTTTATATGGATGTTCTACACTAAACAATAGATCAAAATAATCTTTCTAATTCATTCATTGGATTTAGTAACGCAAATCATAAATAGTGCAGCGGAGATACTTTAAAACGATTCATTCAAACCAAATTTATTAAACAGGGAAAGCCATAAAAAAATAAAAACAACCAAAGTTAAACCAATATAAAACATAAAACATAATATATAAAACATAACTTACTAGTCACCTATCCCAGACGACTTCCCCATGAGGTGTCCAATCAGAGTGCGAATCTTCTGACATAAATTAACATACTCTACGTCCGGGTGTACCTGAAAAATAAAGTAGGAGTGAGCTCGAAAGCTCAGTGGATCGATCCAACACATCATATGCATTATACAGACCCAATTCAAAACATTACAAACACTTTCAAGCATTAGACGTTTTAAACATTTATTTAGTTTTGGTCGAAGTCTAACACCAGAAGAGGGTTGAGATGCCTCTCGGTATTCCCTGTGATTCAATCAAATCTCAGCGGTTTCCAATAACCATCTAGAATCAATCGACACTCATATCACAGCCTAAGAGAGTGTACTTACCATGGCATCGTACTATCTCCCGAAGACTTCGAGCTGTCATAGTCAACTCCGATTGGGAATACCTACGATCTGCCTTGTGGCTCGACAATCTCAAGCTGTGACATATAGGAGATGCCACCTCGATTCGCCTCGGGCTCGTCAATCGCACCGGTACGTGGATTCTTAATAACCATCGTCTTATTTTAGTTCACAACCCGTCTCAATCATATCCAACATCACACCATTTACTAGGAAAATAATTCCAACTATTTATGCAAGTTAACATGATAAGATGCATGAGTGAACAATAAGATCTAGATGCATACGTTTCTGGTCATGCATACCCTATTCGAGTAAATCTAAATGTAAGATTATGTCATGAACTAATTATGCATGGATTAAATAATTCATCATACAACACACATCATTCAAATAAGCGAAATAGTTTCAATCCATTTCCTAATAAGATTCTAATAACCTAGAACTATTCACATAATTGCTTTGAATCTTAAATCTATATAATGCAAATGAGCAAGGAAGTCACGTCTACCTGATTTCGCCGATCTTCAGGGCTCCTTGCTTTCCTTCGAGATCCTCGATATGCTAAAATATATAAAGCTGAAATTTAACACTTAATAGAATTACTGTTAAGCTTAAATAATTTCTAAGATAATTATGGAGTTCAAACATCACTTCCAACTAATTCAAGGTTATTCAAGAACTCTAAAATTTGATATATTCTAATTAAAATAGTTTTTGAGTCTTCTAAATTTCTTTAATTTGAAATTTCAACTTTAATAATTTGCTTACAAGCTTTTATCATATAATCAGAGTTCTAATAACTTAATCTTTGTAATCTGAATAATTTATTGATATCAAATTTAATTTAGTTACGAACAAAATAAGACTTCTAAATGTTCTAAGTTTAGTTTTAGGGCCTAAGATTTTATTATTTTCTTATAAAAGACTTTTAAACTCTTAAGATTTATTTTTCATGTCTTCAACTAATTTAATTTATTAAGTTGCAACTTATCCTAATTTAAAAGATTAATTAATTTAATTAAAATTTTTTTATTAATTCAATTAATCCTCATGTTCAATAGTTAATGAATAGTAACATATTGAATTTATTTAATTTGAATCATTAAATAAATTTTTTAAATTATTTATGTACTTGTTTTAATTAATTTTAATTTGTATCTACTTTCTAATTTCTAATTTTATTTTGCTTTCGCATCTAAAATTATTAAAATAAATTTTTTATTATCTAAAAATTTAAAATTTAAAATATATCTCACGTCATCTTCTTTACGCAAACGACGCTAATAACGAATCTTCTTTTATTGTACATTGCTTCCCGCGTGCATCAACCGCCACTCATAGTAACAGTAGCTATATTTAGTTCATCATCTTCAAACCATCTCCAAGGGCTAAAAACGCCCTAAACCACTTCACCGTCAATCTACACATTAGCAGCACATACACACGGCTGCATTTCGTCTTTTGCAACAGTACACACTGCCCATCCAACACATACACTGTTCAAGCTCCATCTTCATTTCCATAGTGGTTCACGATCATTAGCAACTCAACCCGAATCCTCACATCGACAGCTAACCAAACGCACAACCAAAATCAGATTTTTGGCCCTCTTCTTCTTCGTTCTTTACTTTAATCCAGCCTTAAATCAAACACAGCCAATTTAATTTCCAGCAACGAAAATCGAACTCAAATCCAGACATTACCATCTGAATTTCCTCTGTTTTACAACCATGAACCAGCAATATCAAAAGAACCCACATCTCCCATCAGATTCATGGCACCAACAAGCATTTTCCTTCACATACTTGCTCCAATCACAACCTAAATCACCCAAAATCTTTGACGCACAATCCAAAAATGCAGAGTCAAAAATCTAAAACGCACAATCACTGCCAAAACACATAGCCCCCTGTTCTTCTTCTGTTCGTGGTGCCGCGCAGCAGCTTCTTCTTCGTTCTTCGTTCGTGCAGAAAATGCAGCAGAACAGCTGCTTCTTCTGCTGCACAGGGAACGCACTTGATCTGCGTTCAAATCACAAATCCACACTCTTCTTTGTTGCGCACCAGTAGTTGCAGCTCACGGATCTGATTCACACCGCAGCTGCTCCGTCTTCACGCACAATTCACCTCTTCTCTTCCTCTGTCCGCTGGCGGTGAAAGTGCAGCAGCATGGCTGCTTCTTCTTGTTCGTTTCATCCAAACAACACCAACTTCTCACGTTCTTCCTCTCTTTTGCAGTTCACAGCACCACAGACGCACAAAGCCCCCGACAGCTATGCTTCGTTCTTCATTTTTCAGCCCCAAATCACCCCAAATTTTAGCTCGGTCCTGTTTGTTGGTTCGTTCAGACATGATGGCAGCAGCATCTACAAATGTTCCGTTTTCTTTTCCTTCCTCTGCTATCACGATCGAACCCAGAATATTTTGAATTTAAACTCAGATTTCCAGCGTGTTTCCTGTGCTTTCCAGTTATCCAAACCCAGAAAATTGAATTGCAGTGTTCTTCTTGTTCTTCCTCACCGATTGCCCCATCAACAAAATCAAATTCCGTTCTTCTCTTCTGTTCTTCCTCTTTGCATCACTTTCTGTTTCATTTCAGCCCAAAAACCCAGAATTTTCAACATCAAACTCTGGTTTCTTCTCACCACGACCATCAACAGCCGGATTCACTCCCGCTGTTCGCCAAAAAAACAGACCACGTTCTCTGTTTTTTTTTTTTCCTCGTGATTCTTCTTTCGACTTCCCGCACATTCTTGTCTTCAGATTTTCTTCTTCCTTTTTTTTATTTTTTTTTATTTTATTTATTTTATTTTTTTAACTTCTCTGATTTTGTTCAACATAACCCAATTCCATACATTTCTTTATCCAAATCATGATAACCGAATACCAAATTTTTTTCACTCCACTCAGGCTATCGCGCTTTCATTTTTGAATAACTAACGTCATCGCGATCGCGCAAGAAAACTATAAAATAATTTATTTTTTTATTTTTTAAAAAATATAATCTATATTTATATTTAAATAGAACATGAATCTAATTTGTTTATTTTTATTATTGTTATTATTATTTTTAAATATTTATATTTTACAAATTTCATATTTATTATTATTGTTATAAAACTATTGTTTATTTTATTTTATCTTATTTTTATTCACGTTGTGTACGCGCTCAAAAATTTCGGAGTATTACAAAACTTAAGTTCCACTTTATATATGAAATAATACATTTTTAATGATTAAACATAATTAAATTAATTGGGATGATTAAATTAATTATTGATAGAAATAATAGTAATGCCATGAAAATAATAATTTTGACTTATTGACATAACATTCAATAAATAAAGATAAAAAACCAGAAAAAAATATGTCTATCACTTTAGATTTTGAGACATTTAATTAAATAAATATTAAAAATAGAATTAAATAAACTTATATTTCATCGAAGTTAAAGATTAGTAAGTTGGAAAGAATAGCTATTTTATATTGAAAAACGAACAAATTAATTAATAAATACTAAAATAAGAACTTAGTAAATAACCAGATTATGAAAAATCACTTAAAAAATATTAATCATTAAAATAATGCCTAGGTGGATTTCTCGTCAAAGTAAATTAAAAATAATAAAAATAAAAAATATGAATAATAGTAATAACAAGAATCCACATATTTGGGAGGAAAAAGAAAATCTAAGCGGTAACTAACTTATACATGTAATATATGTACGCAGTAATGACTGACTTATATGGTATATAAGCCTACTAAATTGTAATACCCTAACCCCCTAGAGACAGGTTTAAGCTCCACCATAAGGCGGATTGGGTCTAATGTTACATTTACAAGTACACACAACTTACATCACTTTCTATTATCTCAATTCTTATTATTTCTTAATGAGCACACAACCCAAATAATTTAATTCTAATTTAGTAAGACTATTATATGAGAGATAAAAGAAAAACTTCAATTTTTATTTATTAAATAAAATAAAGAGATACATGCTTGAAATTCAAATAATGAAAATGGGTGTACATAAGTCTAAAATATAAAAGTAAAATTCAGCGAAAATCTTGATTCAAAATTTGGGTAATATGCCCTTACATAGAAACTTTCTAAAAATAGAGTTTCTAATCCCTTAGCAAACTTGATCATGTATTCCAAATTCTTGAAAAATGAGAGGAAGGGGTGAGCACATAGCCCAGTGGATCATTCATCGAACTACTACTTTACTAATTCAAATCAAAAGTACATCCAATTTCAATCATTTACAAGCATTAAGCGTTTCAAACAATATCTTGTTAGTATTGTATATTTGACCAAAAGGGGTTTTTAATCCCTTGATGTTCTTTATTAAAATACTCCTATTTTGGGATGGAATGACAATTTATCTTGTCTCATTCCATTGGAAATAAGGATCACTTGTCTGCATTCCAAGTATTTTAAAACATATCCACACATAGTAATGTTACTCATATACACTAAGTATATGCAAAGAACACCCATAGTATCGCTTAGACTACTATGATGGTACGTGGTTGTTATCTTCACTTTCTCATATTTAATTTCAAATAAATATAAAACAAGATCATAATAATTAATATTAGAATTTAAATAATTAAGAGAACATGGAAACATATATCGCATGCTTAAAAATTCAAAAATAAGCTTAAGCATGGTTTCTAAGCATGTTATGCTATCATGTATAAATTAAAATATGAAAACATGTTAAATTGAAAATAAAACTTGATCAAACATGCTTTAAACTAAAATATAAACATGTTGAAAACTAAAAACAAACATGAATATACTAAAGACTTGAAGTAGTAAAGAAGGAGTTCTAAAAATCTAATCCACCGTAATTCGAGTTTCTTTGTAGAATTCGGCAGAGATTCCCCTTATCCACCACTTTTAAAACTGAACTTCTAATCACGAACAAAAATACTTCAACAACTCTCTAAAACACCAAAATAAGAACTTTTCACACAAGAAAGAAAAGAGAGTGAGAAGAGGTGCCAAGAAGAAGGCACGGACAAAAAAAGAGAGAAGTGTCAACTCTTTGCTTTGGGATGGGATGAAAGTGAGCAAGAGGGGGTATTTATAGGTATTCATGAGCATAAGGGGGGTATCTAGGGTAGCTATGCAGCTCACCACGTTTTGGCAAGTTTCCAAACTCGTAAGGGGATGGTTTGGGTGAGAAAGACAAGTGTGCTCATGGTTGGCAAGTGGGACCGTTAAGGTTTCCAATCCAAGTGTGAGCAAAATCTTTGAACCTTATTTATTTCTTTTATGTGTGTGAACACAATTAAAGGTTTAGAATACATTATAATCTCTCTTGGACATCCTCTACTAGTAGGGAAACATTCCAATGTGTTGTGATTCATAAAATCAAATAAGTTTCTAATGTGGGCACATAAAAACAAAGCTTTGCAATGTTTTTTATTTTCCTTGGATTCTCTCCCTATTTGGCTCCACATGTGAGCATGAGGTAAGTTTCTATTTTCTAATTTTTTCTCTATGTGAAGGAATCTTTCTATATCTCTTTAAATCGACCACTCTCATTAAACTTCTATCATGGGTTTGTCACATGTGTGCCCACACACACACTTATGAGACATTTTATATGTAACCTTAGTACACATGATCATTTATCTTGGCACATGGAATCATTTTTCATGGTTTCTATAGGTGTGGGCATACTGGATCATTTACATGGCCCAAGGGATTGTTCTTCATGGTTTCAAATAATGGGCACGTCCCATGGAGCTTAGGGTAGGGTAAGGTGCACATGATTATGGTGTTCCACCCATGTGACTTGCACATGTTAGGGGTGGCCATGACTTCATAGGTTTACAAAAATTAAATAAAAATTAATATCTCCTTATTTGCATGAAAATATGATTTATATCCTATAGTTTTAAAATCACATGAACCTAATGCACATTTTAAGGTATGGTTTGGCCCAAGGTGATTTCTCCTCAAAAACTTTTCTTATTTAAGACCCACTGAGGTCACTAGGCAAATGAAAATTCAAATCTTGGCCAAGTGTTCTAATTTTTGGATATGTCATTCATTTTGTTAGTTCATGTCATTTTATTTCCTTTCGAGTCATTTCGATCTCCCGAAGTACCCTAAATGATAATTCTTTCTATTTTGGACCCCCTGAAGGGCGTTTGATAAATGAAGACCTTAACCTTGACCAATTATTCTAATTTTTTGATATGTTGTCCTCTTAGTTGGTTCATGCCATCTTACTTAATTTGAAGTTGTTTTGCGTCCCTAAGGGGCACTAAATGAGAGTTTCGAAAACCAGTCAAATTTAGCCCCGAAATGAGCTCGGTTTCATTTTGCACCCAAATTTTATTGAATAAATGATAAATTTCATTTAATTAAATACAAAGGATTTAGGGTATTACATAAATACACTATTTGGTCAATTTTTTATACACTATTTGTTAGAATAAGACCAAACTATGAACTAAGTGTTTATGATAGAAACCTTGTTGCTTACCCATCTTGGGGGACATTTCGTGGAGACCATATACCACCATCATATTGTGGCCTTTTCTATCATCATAATACTTCAATAATGGGATAGATCTATGAATTTTTAGCCCAGAATAGAACTCATGAAATTTGATGGTTACACACTTAGAACTAAGTCTTTAAAACTTAGTAATAGCCTATTTTGAGCTCATTTTTTTTTATAATAATGATGTATGTGCTAAACCTTGACCCCAATACCTTTAGAATGCACTCAATGCCTTCTTTAAAGTACCATGAGAAGGATGAAAAGTGGTGACTCGAGACCCTAAAGTTAAGCCATTATAGGGAATGTATCATTATCATTAGACCTTGACTAAGTAGTGTAAAACTTGATTTTTGACCTCAAGGAGATAAGTGTGTAACACCCCGCCTCCCAAGTCTCATCTTCTACGTCATCTGACGGTTCAACTTTCTTTGATAAAAAATCTTGGGATGTCCGAAAAACGGGCCCGTG
>JAJIYU010003714.1:0-26107 GCA_030144865.1 Tinospora cordifolia
GATATGTAGAAATTATTTATGTATATTATTTGCTTTACCTGGATCATTAATTCAATAATGGTCCATAATTCTTTATACATATACTATTGGATAAATTAATTGACAAAAATTTTTGTTTATTCATTCTAAATTATGAGGTATTACAACAAGTGGCTTGTAGGTTTGATAGAAGGAGTTTACTAGGATAAGCATTTTGACTTTCAGGTTAGATGCTGAGAATATCCTAAGAGTTGGGGAGAGGATTTGTGTACCTCCAAATGGACAGAGTAAGCAGACCATACTGGATGAGGCTCATTAGACCAAGTTTACAATGCATCTAGGTGGAAATAAGATGTATCAGAACCTCAGAAAGACTTACTGGTGGAAAGGAATGAAGAGGGATGTGGCTAAGCATGTTGCTAAGTGCTTAACCTATCAGCAAGTGAAAGTAGAACACCGGAAACCCTCTAGAATGTTACAACCACTCCTTATCCCTAAATGGAAGTGGGATGACATTGCTATGGACTTCATCAGTGGTTTACCCAAAAACCAAAAAGGAGAAGACACTGTGTGGGTGATTGTGGATTGTCTTACCAAAGTGGCTCACTTTCTGCAAATTAGATCCACACACCGAGTCAGTAAGCTGAGATAACTCTATGTGAAAGAGATAGTAAGATTTCATGGTGTGCCTAAGACGATTGTATCTGACAAAGACTCTCACTTCACATATCAGTTCTGGCAGAGTCTACAGAAGGAGTTGGGAACTAAACTCACCATGAGTACTGCTTTTCATCCTCAGATAGATGTGCAGTCTGACAGAGTTATCTAAATGTTGAGATCATGTGTTCTGGACTTTAAAGGAAACTTGAGCAAGCATTTACACTTAGTGGAGTTTGCCTATAACAATAGTTATTAGGCAAGTATTAAGATGGCTCCATATGAGGCTCTTTATTGAGGACCCTGTAGATCACCAACCTATTAAGCTAAGCTTGAAGACCATGGGTTAACTAGGCCAGACTTGGTGGAAGAAATGAACAACCAAGTTGAACTAATCTAGAAGAGGTTGATTACAGCTCAGAGCCATCAGAAGAGCTATGCTAACAAAAGAAGGAGACCACTAGCGTTCCAAGTAGGGGACAAGGTGTCTCTAAGAATCAGTCCTCAAAAGAGCATCAAGAGGTTTGGGTTCAAAGGGAAGTTATCATCCAGATTTGTCAAACCTTTTGAAATACTAAGAAGGATTGGGGAATGTGCTTATGAGTTGGACCTACCCAATCAAATGACCTTAGCTCATAACGTATTCCACGTATCAATGTTGAGAAAGTATGAGCCAGATCCCTCTCACATCATACACTGGGACAAGTGAAGATTTGGGATAATGCTACTTACAAGGAAACGATTGTTAGAATCCTTAACCACAAAGTGTAGAGCCTAAGGACTAAGGATATTCCCTTAAATTATTGTGTAAACATCACGAGATAGAAGATGCTACTAGGAGGTGTAAAGCAAAATGAAGACAAAATATCCTCATCTGTTTACTAGAAATCCTTGATGATGTACAAATTTCAAGGATGAAATTTTTCTAAGGAGGCTAGGTTATAATATCCTGAAAAATCCGGTACTTAATAAAATGAGAATCTCAATATCAATTGGATGAAATTTGAATAAGAAATGAAATTGGGTCCATTTCAAGGGCAAATTCAGTAGGTCCAAAATCCTCATTTAGTGACCCTTAGGACCTCAAAATGACCTAAAATTTTATGAGATGACATGAACTAATCAACTAGACAATGTATCCAAAAATCAGCCCAATTAGCCAAGAATTGGATTTTTATTTGCCTCATACTCTTTACTTGAGTCTAAATTAGGAAAGTAAATGAAATGAAGATTACCCTAATCAAAAAATGGTTTGAAAATATGTATTAGTTTATTATGAACACAAAAATATAGATTAAAGTCCTAAATTCTTATTATATAAGGTGATATGAGTTTTTATTAAATTTATGTGGACCCATGAATGTATGACCACCCACAAATGATCAAGTGCACCCATAGCCTGTACACCCCAAAACTAGCCACATGTGTGAGTATGATTGTACACACACGTCAAACAACTTAATTAGAAGTTTCTAAAAGTTTAATCCATGCTCACAAGGAAATCCTAGCCATCACACATAAGAAGAAACCAAAGAAACAAGAACAAGAAAGTTTCCTAAACCCAAAAACACACTATCTTGGCGCCAAGTGTGAGGATTGCCATCATATCCTTGAACTTCAAACCCTAGCCCTCCCCTTGTGATTTGTATGCAAACCTAGCCATCGCACATGAGGGGAAACCCTAATCAAAGTTTCCAAAACTATGGCCCACTTGTGTCTTGAAAAATCTATATAAACCCCCCTTGTGCACACTTATTCTTCATCCCAAAATAAAAAGTTGACACTTTGCTCTTTGCTTGATCTGGCCTTCTTCTTGGCCACCTCTTCTCACCCTCTTGTGTTCTTCAGTGATTTTTAGAGATAAGTTAGGATTTTAGATTTCTTTTACATTCTTGAAGTTGCTGGTTTTCTTCAAGTGCATAGAAGAAGGGAACCTCTATCGAATTTTCTACAAATAAGAAGCTAAGGTGGATGAGATTTCCTACTATTCTACTTTACTAGTTTGAGTTTCTAGCACGTTCATGCATCTTTTATTTTTAGTTTAGCATGTTTATTTTCAGTCTCCAATATGTTTGATCATGATTTAGATTTTGATTATCATGTATGCATGCTTTAAGTATTCATAACACCATGCCAAACCTAAATTTCATGCTTAAGTTTAATTTGAATTGTGAAGCATGCCATGCATTTTTCTCATGCTTTATGAATATTTTATTCCTAATTTTACTATTCTGGTTTTGAATTCATGAATATGTGAGAATTAAGTTTAAGACTTTGAAGATTATTAACCACATACTTTTAAAGTAATCTAAGTGATGCTATGGGTATTCTTTACATATATTAAGTGTATATGGGGCCCATCACTTTGTGTGGATGGGTATAGCCCAAAATACTTGGATTTTAGACATGAAATCCTTATTCCACTAGAATATGACAAGATGAATTGTCTTTCTATCCAAGAGTGGAGTATTTTGATAAGACGTCAAGGGATTAGAATCCCTTTTAATCTAAATGTCAACAATAACCAAAGATGTTGTTTAAATCATCTAATTGTTTATAAGTGTTTGAATTTGGATGTACTTTTGATTTGAATTAATAACTTAGTTGCTTATAGAATGATCTACTAGGCTTTATGCTCACCCCTTCCCCTCTTATTTTTATGGAAATTGAATCATAAAGACTACTAAGTATTTGATAGGATTTTAAATTTTAAAAGTTTATATGTAAGGGCATGTTGTGCAAGTTTTGAACACTTAAATTAAGACTTCCACTCAATTTAATTTGGTCTCTATCTTGAATTATGTACTCTTTTTTTAATTATCTTAAATATTTAAGATTCAAGGCATGTAATTCTTTATTTTATTGAATAAATAAAGATTGGAATATTTCTTTTATCCCCTTGTATTAGTTTTATTAAATTAAAAATTAAATTGTTTGGATTGTGTGTTCATCATGAATTAATAAGACTTAGGATAATTGAAATAGAATGTAATGTAAGTTGTGTACTTGTAAAAGTAACATAGCTCGGCTTGCCTTTTTATTAGCTGAACAATCAAGTCTCAGGGGCTGGGGTGTTACGACTTTATTCGTAAGTAGCATCATCTCGGATGCTAACTTCCTCCCAATATATGATGTGAGAAGGGTTCGGCTCATACTTTCGTAACATTGACACATAGAAGACGATATGGGTCGAGGACATTCTGTTTGGCAATTCTAGCTCATAGGCACATTCCCCAACTCGCTTGAGTATTTCAAATGGACCAATGAATCTCAGTGATAGCTTCCCTTTGACCACAAAATGCATGATCCCTTTCTGAAGGTTGATCCTCAAGAATACTCTATCACCAATTTAGAACTCTAATGGTCTTCTTCTCTTATCTGTATAGCTCTTCTACCTACTCTGAGCGGTGTTTAGCCTCCTTCAGATCTGTTTTACCTATTCATTCATCTCGTATACGAGGTCTGGCTTTGTGATTACATGGTCCTCAAAGTTTGCCCAGCAAGATGGAGATCTATAGGGTCTGCTGTAAAGAGCCTCATATGGAACCATTCGAATACTCCCCTAAAAGCTATTATTGTAGACAAATTCTACTAAGTGGAAGTATTTGCTCCAATTACCCTTGAAGTCAACGATGCAAGCTCTCAACATATCCTCTAGAAACTGTATTACTCTCTTAGATTGCCCATCTATCTGAGGATGAAAGGTAGTGCTCATGGAGTCTACTACCTAACTCTTTCTATAGGCTTTGTCAGAACTAAGATGTGAATCAAGAATATCTGTCTAACACTATGGTATTGGCTACTACCTAACTTATTCCAATGGAATATGACAAAATGAATTCTTTTCCATCCAAGAGTGGAGTGCTTTGATAAGAACATCAAGGGATTAGAACCCCTTTTAATCTTAATGTCAACAATAACCAAAGATGTTGTTTAAATTCCTTAATTATTTATAAGTGTTTGAATTTGAATGTGATTTTGATTTGAATTAGTAATTTAGTTGTTTATTGAATGATTCATTGGGCTATGTGCTCACCCCTTTCTCTCATATTTTTCAAGAAATTGAATCACGAAGACTACTGAATATTAGATAGGGTTATAAATTTGAAAATTTATATGTAAGGGCGTGTTGTCCAAATTTTAATTATTTAAATTAAGACTTCCGCTGAATTCAATTTTGTCTCTATTTTGAGTCATGTACTCTTTCTTTAATTATCTTAAATATCTAATATTCAAGGCATGTATTTCGTTATTTTATTGAATAAATAAAGATTAGAATATTTCTTTTATCCCCTTGTATTAGTTTTATTAAATTAAAAATTAAATTATTTGGGTTGTGTGCTCATAATGAATTAATAAGACTTGGGATAATTGAAACGAAATGTGATGCAACTTGCGTACTTGTAAAAGTAACCTTGCCTGGCCCGCCTTGTGATTAGCTAAACAATCAAGTCTTGGGGGTTGGGGTGTTACACATAATTCTGTCAATTTAATTTTTGTCATTTTTATAGCATTTTCTACACATTTCATTTTGTTCTATTTTACATAAATTATCTCATATTGCTTTTATAATGGCATAGGCGTTGGGTCTTAAGTGAAATTACCATTTTGCCTTCAAGTTGCGTACTTGTAAAACTAACATGGCCCGGCCCTAAACAATCAAGTCTCGGGGGCTGGGGTGTTACACATAATTCTATCAATTTAATTTTTGTCATTTTTTACAGCATTTTCTGCACATTTCATTTTGTTTTATTTTACAGAAATTATCTCATATTGCTTTTATAATGGCATAGACGTTGGGTCTTAAGTGAAATTATCATTTTGTCTTCAGGTGGCAAAAGTACTATTTTACATCCAATTGGTCCAAATAACCTTTTATACATAATAGCATTCACCTTTTCACATGGTGTTGCTATACAAATCATTTTCCATGTTAATTGACCATCTTACCCGTCGGTGGCAAAAAGGACTATTTTACCCCTGGGTGGCAAAATTATCCTTTTACCCTTAGGATATTCAATATGCTTTGCACTTCAATAACTCATTTATTATTTTGTTTATTTTTATTATTAAAAATTTGAGAATTTTTTAGGGTAGTATAGTTGTTGGGTAGAGAATTTGGGTTCAATCATCATAATACTTGTGTATTGTAACACCCCAACCCCCAAAAGATAGGTTTAAACTCATTACAAGGCAGGTTGGGTCCAATGTTACATTAACAAATATACAACTTGTATCACATTTCATTATCTCAAGTCTTATTATTTTTCAATGAGTAGCATATCACCCAAATAATTTAACTTTAATTTATAAGACTACTATAAGAGAGATAAAAGAAAAACTTCAATCTTTATTTATTGAATAAATTAAAGGGATATATGCTTGAAATTCAAATAATATAAGTCAAAAATAAACTTCAATGGAAGGCTTTAAAAAAAAAAAGTGGGCAACATGCCCTTACATTAGAAAAAGATTTCAATCATTCATGGCCTTCATATTTAATTCCCTAAAAATATTAAAGAGTGGCATGAGCACATAGCCTAGTGGATCATTCATCAAACTATTAGTTTACTAATTCAAATTAAAAGTATATCCAATTTCAATTACTTACAAGCATTAAGTGTTTTAAATAATATCTTGTTAGAGTTGTATATTTGACCAAAAGGGGTTTTAAACCCTTGATGTTCTTTATTTTAAGACTCATATTCTTGTAAGGAATGACAATTTATCTTGTTACATTCCATTGGAAATAAGGATCACATGTCCACATTTCAAGTATTTTAAAACACATCCACACTTAGTGATGTTACTCATATTCACTAAGTATATGCAAAAAACACCCATAGCATCACTTAGACTATTATGATGGTACGTAGTTTTTATCTTTGCTTTCTCATTTTAAATTCAAATAACCATGATAATTATTCATAATAGTTGATATCAGAATTTAAACAATCAAGAGAACATGAAAAATGTAAACAACATGCTAGAAAACTCAAAAGTAAGCTTAAGCATGGCTTCTAAGTATGTTATGTTATCATGCATGAATTAAAATATAAAAAACGTGCTAACTAAAAATAAAACATGATTAAACATGCTTTTAACTAAAGTATAAAAATGTTGAAATATAACATGATTAAAAAATTGAAAACAAACATGAATGCACTAAAGACTTGAAGTAGTAAAATAGGTGTTCTAGAAATCCCCTCCACCTTAATCCAAGTTTCTTGTTGATCCGGTAGAGGTTCCCCTTATCTACCACTTTTAGAACATCAAGAACTTTCAACCACCAACAATAGCACACAAAACAACTCTCTAAAAGACTAAAATTAAAGCTTCTCACTTTTGAACACAAGAGAAGTGAGAAGAGATGCCAAGAAGAGGGCTTAGAACAAGCAAAGAGGGAAATGTCAACTCTTTGCTTTAGGATGAGAAGAATGTGAGCAAGAGGGGTTTATATAGATGTTCAAGAGCACTAGGGGGTACGATTTGGGCAACTTAGGCAAATCAAAAGTTGGGCAAGTTTTCGAACATTCATGGGACGGTTTGGATTGAAATAGGTTTGTGGGCTCATGGACCACTAAAGCTTGCTAAATTCCAATGAGCCATGATTTGATTCTCTATTAAATTTCTTAATTAATTTTAGAGAACATTTTTAGACTTAGAACACTTCTAATCTCACTTAGGACATCCCCTTGTGGATAAGAAGATGTTCATAGAACTTTTTCATTTGGTCTCATTGCTTGCTCATCACACAAACCCATAAGGCATGCTTTCCATCCTCTCTATTTAGACGTCTAGCTAGGGGAGTACCTAATCAAATTTGAGGGGACACCAAATAATAGTCAAAGATGTTTATCATGGGTTCAAGGAAATTATCTAAACTGGTCTTAATTCAAAGAAGATGTTTCCTAAGAGAGAGTGCTCTCTTTTTGGTGTCAAACATGGAGAAGGAGAGTTTCCTTCTTTGAATTTTTGTCTCATTCTTAGTGTATTTTAGAAACTTTCCTCACTAAATTCTGAAACTAAGTGACAGCTAGGATTATGGTTTGAGCTTGATTCATCATTTAGACATTTCTAATTAGGGTTTCTCACATGTGTGCACACACACACTCACATAGGTGGACCCTTTTTGCATGGTGGTGTGTGGTGTATATGAGATCATTCATTTATGGTTACTTAATACTAAGTGGGACATCTCACAGGTGAGGTATATTGAATCATTTGCATAGCACATGAGATCATTTTACATGAATTCAAATAAGGGCAACATCCCATTGAGGTTGGATAGGGCGAGGGTACATATGATCATGGTGTTCCACTCATGTGACTTGCATATGCTTAAGGTGGCCATTACTTCATGGGTTCACAAAAATTAAATAAAATTTATATCTCCTTATTTATAAGGGATTATGATTTATAACCTATAGTATTGGAATCACATGAAAAAATTAAGAATTTCAATATATGGTTTAGCCAAAATGGTTCCCACTTACTTTCCTTATTTAGAACCCACTGAAGACACTATAAAATGAAAATCTATATCTTGTCCAATTGTCCTGATTTTTGGATATGTTACTTATTTGTTAGTTCATGTCATCTCGTTTCATTTTAGGTCCTTTCGATTCCCTAAAGAACCTTAAATGTTGATTCTTTTCTAATTTGGACCCCCCTGAAGGACGTTTGGCAAATGAAAACCCTAATCTTGACTAATTGTTCTAATTTTTGGATATGTTGTCCAATTAGTTGGTTCATGTAACCTTACTTTGTTTCAAGTTATTTTGGGTCCCTAAGGGTCACCAAATGAGACTTTTGGAAACTTTTCAAATTTAGCCCCGAAATAAGCCCGATTTCATTTTGCACCCAAATTTCACTAAATAGACATTGGATTTCATTTCATCAACTATTGAGCTTTCAAGGTATTAAAGCCTACCCTCTTTAGAAAAATTTTATCCTCAAAATTTGTACATAACTAAGGATTTTTAGTGAATATACATGGATACTTGGTCTTCATCTCGCTTTCGAGTTCCCAGATAGGTTCTTCACCCCGTGATGTTTCTATAGTACCTTCGCCAATGAGATATCCTTGGTTCGTAGACTTCGGACTTTATGGTCGGGGATTCTGACCATTGTTTCCTTGTAAGGAGCGTCATCTTGAATATTCACTTCCTCCCAGTGGAAGCTATGAGAGGGACTAGGTTCGTTCTTTCTCAATATGGATACATGGAATACATTATGAGTTGGAGTCATTCAACTTGGTAGGTCCAACTCATAAGCACATTACCTGATTCTTCTAAGTATTTTAAAGGGTCCGACAAACCTCAGAGATAACTTCTCTTTGAATCCAAACCTATTGATGCCCTTCTAAGGAATAATTCTCAAAAATACCTTGTCCCCAACTTGAAACTCTAGTGGTCTTCTCTTCTTGTCAACATAACTCTTCTGATGACTCTGTGCTATAGTCAGCCTCCTCTATATTAACTTGACTTGGTTATTCATTTCTTCCACCAAATTTGGTTCATTTAATACATGATCCTCGAGTTCAGCCCAACAAGTAGGTAATCTATAAGGTCTTCCATATAAAGCCTCGAACGGAGCCATCTTAATACTTGTCTCATAGCTATTGTTATAGGCAAACTTTGCTAAGTGTAAGCACTTGCTCTAATTCCCCTTGAAGTCCAAAACACAAGACCTCAACATATCATCTAAAATCTGGATAACTCTCTTAGACTAACCATCCATATAAGGGTGAAATGTTGTAATCATGGTGAGTTTAGTTCCCATCTCCTTCTTTAGACTCTACTAGAACTGTGAAGTTAAGCGAGAGTCTCTGTCAAACACAATAGTCTTTGGAACACCATGAAGCCTAATGATTTCTTTCGCATAAATTTCTCCCAGCTTACTAAATTGATATCTGGATCTAATCGACAAGAAGTGAGCCACTTTGGTGAAATGATCTACAATCATCCAAATAGTATCCTTTCCTTTTTGATTTTAGGTAAACCGCTGATAAAATCCATAGCAACTTTATCCCACTTCCATTCAGGGATAGGGAGTGGTTGTAACATTCCAAAGGGTTTTCGATGTTCTGCTTTTACTTGTTGAGAGGTCAAACACTTGGCAACATGTTGAGCCACGTCCTTCTTCATTCCTCTCCACCAGTAAGTCTTTTTGAGGTTTTGGTATATCTTATCTCCACCTAGATGCATTGTATACTTGGTTTATGAGCCTCATCCACTATGGTCCGCTTACTCTGTCCATTCTGAGGTACATAGATCCTCTCCCCAAGCCTCAAGATATTCTCAGCATCTAACCTAAAGTCAAAATGCGTAAGTTGTTCAACTCCTTCTATCAGACCTACAAGCCACTTGTCTTGCCTTCGTTCCTCCTTGATTTGATGTACTAGATCCGATTGGCAAGACATGTTGTAGAGGTAGGCTTGCTTGTCATTCAAATTTGTTCCCAACCTAAAGTCTTTAATCAACTGGTACATCTAACCCTTTTCTTCCTCTTGTTTGTTGAACTTTCTACTCAAGGCATCAACCACCACATTGGCCTTCCTCGGATGGTAGTGTAATTGAAAATCATAGTCTTTAAGGAACTCCATCCATCTTCGTTACCTAAGGTTCAACTCTTTTTGGGTTTATATGTACTTCAAGCTCTCGTGATATGAAAATAGATCAAATTTCTTATCATAAAAGTAGTGTCTCCAAATCTTCAAGGAAAATACAATGGCCGCTAACTCTAGGTCGTGAGTAGGGTAATTCTTTTCATGAACCTTCAATTGTCACGAGGCATAAGGGACTACTTGTCTTTCCTGCATTAATATTGCTCCAAGTCCATTTAGCAAAGCATCAGCATAGAGGGTATAGGTAACACCATGGGTTGGAGTAACTAGGATAGGGGCCATAGACAATCTCTTCTTCAGTTCTTGGAATGATTGTTCACACTTTTCATCCCAATTGAACTTAACTCCCATCCTGTTTAGCTGGGTTATAGGTTCTATTAGTTTTGAGAAATCTTGGATGAACCTTCTGTAATACCCGGTAAGGCCTAAGAAGCTCCTAATCTCTGTAAATGTCTTGGGTTGCTTCCATTCCATGACAACTTCCACCTTTTTCGAGTCTATAGAGATAACTTCTACTGATACTACGTGACCAAGAAACTTGATTGACTTCATCCAAAACTCACACTTGCTGAACTTGGCATATAATTGATGCCTTTTGAGGGTCTCTAACACTATTTGCAAGTGTTCTAAGTGTTAAGCCTCTGACTTTGAGTAGATTAGGATGTCATCTATGAATACCACTATAAACTATTCAAGATACTATCTTAACACTCCGTTCATCAAGTCCATGAATGCTCCTGGGGCATTGGTCAAACCAAAGGGCATCAGAATGAACTCAAAGTGTCTATATCTTATTTTGAAGGTGGTCTTGTGTACATTAGACTCCTTGATTTTCAACTGGTGATATCTTAACCAAAGATCAATATTTGAGAAATGAGTGGTTCCTCTCAATTGATCAAATAGGTCATTAATCTTAGGCAAATGATACTTATTCTTCACCGTAGCTTGGTTCAACTTCCGATAATCGACACAAAGTCTCATAGAACCATCCTTCTTTTTCACAGACAATACCGGACCTCCCCAAGGTAATTTGCTCAGCCTGATGAATCCTTTTTCTCGAAGCTCATCCAGTTGAGACTTCAACTCAATCAGTTCTATTGGTGTGATTCTATAAGGAGGTATGGCTATAGGGTTAGTTCTAGGGTAGAGTTCAATCTTGAACTCTAACTCTCTAGCAGGTGGTAGTTCAGGTAAATTATCTCGGAACACATTCTCATACCTACCAACCACTGCTAGGTCTTGTATCCTTTGCAGTTCAACAGGTTCTTCTTTAAAGAGTTCTTCAAACTCATTATTCTACCTTAAGCAATTCAACATGGCTATGGTTGGACTTCTCAATTGTCTTCACATATCTCAATTGATTCTATAGGTTTCCCCTGAAGGTAGGGTTATGGTCACTCGTCTTTTAGGACAATCTATCTATGCTTGATATTGGTCTAACCAATCCATCCCCAAGATTACATCATAATCATAAAAAGGTTAAGTATATAAGTTAATTGTTATGAGCTTATTCCCGAGCCTTAGGTCACAACTACACATTCTTTTTGAAGTCACAGTGGTCCCTATTGGTGTGGATACATTCAAAGTTATGAGTAGTGTTTTTGTCACAAGTTGTAACCTATCAACTAGTTCTTCAGAGATAAAAGACTTAGAGGCACCCGAGTCAAATAACAATTTCACAACAACTTTGAACAACAAAACGTACCTTCCACTATAGGGACCTGGTCTTCTTGAGCCTCAACAGCGAACATTCTGATATGGTTCTGCCCACAACCCTAGTTATACCCTTGTTTGGCATTCGACTGCTGTTGCCTCCCCTGTGGACGGCCATTCTGACCTCTTCTCTATTGTGGTTGTTGTTGAGGTGCCTAAGCAAGATGACCCTTCTTTTTGCACACATAGTACAACCCTTGCTTCCTGGCATGTTCCTTAAACTCACTCGGGGTCTGCCTCTATTTCTATGGCGTTTTTCCCGCATTCTTGCTTTTCATTCCCAGTCCTTTTATTCTTTTCCTTCAACCTTTGTTTTAGGTTGAGTTTTTGTTCGAGTGTTAGGGCATTTTTTATGACGTCTTTGTAAGTCTTTAGGCTTAGAGTCTTCACTATCTTTCGGATCTCCATCTTGAGACACTATGCTAATTGATTGGACTTCCTTTTCTCCTCCTTGATCAGATCTGGTGAGAATTTGGCCAGTTCGGTGAACTTCCTTTCATATTCAGCTACAATCATGTCCCTTTGATTCAATCGAACAAAATCCTCATGTAGCTTGCTCAAGGTCGCTTTTAGAAAGAACTTTTCATAAAAGGTTTCTGTGAAGTTTTCCCAGCTTATAGCATCGACATTCGTATTAGGGTCTATCCTCATCATACGCCACCAACTTCTAGCTGGTCCTTTGAAGTGGTGCATGGCCAGTGCCACCCGTATGACCCAGTTACCTTCTGTACATTGGAAATTTCCTCCATCTATTGGTACGAGTGGTTCGCCGAAATGCAATTTGTAGTACCATCAAATGAAGGAGGGTGGAGCTTCTGTAGCTCTATCAGCATCTTCCTCTATTTCTCATCATCCAAACCTCCTAAGCCCTATGACGTTTGGGATCTTGGGCCACAGGTGCTGGCTGTTGAACCTGGATGGGTTAAGGTAATTGAGGCTAAGGTGCTAACAGAGGTAGTATCTAGGGTAAAACCCTCATCAATTGATCCATAACTCTTAGAGCAACTTCATTTATCATGTTCTCCATTTGAGCCTTCGTGCTAGCTTGTATTTCTTGATCCCTCTACTTTATCTCGTCAGATGTGGTAGATCGAGTAGCATACTTTCTTGTTCCAACCATTGTCTATAAATTTAACACCTTGTTAGTACTTGTCTTGTCAAATGTTCATGCTATCATGACTCTAGATTCATGTCTCTAGGTCCTTGATTTGTTTAGTGGCCTAACAGTTTATGCTTCTAGGTTCTTTTCATGCATGGGTACAGGATTTGGTCTCAAAACAAATAAGCAATAAAACATGCATATCACACAATCATATAATCAAGCTAGCACAACAAGGTTCCAAGCTTCCACCTAAGCTTTCAGGTTCAAGTGTCCCATATTACTCGACCCCTTCTACTTAGGCTTTCACCTAGAATAGAGCCGCACCCAAACAATTTCGTGAATTGTTCAATAACTAAGGTTCATAATCCCACTATACTCCATTGTCCCATACAAGCGAGCATAGAAAAATTCGTTCTGCCAGAGTTACCGATCATTCGCCACACACGATCCATAATTTTTTGAGTCAAGGGTTCCTCCATAACCCCGGATTCCTATGCATCCCATACTACATAGAAACTGAAAAATGTAGATGCTTCCCTATCCCATGTCTTGATCATAATAATTTTTTGTTTTTACACAAGTTTCAGTTTCTAGCCTATGTCCTAAAGTTTTATACTTTTGATCCACTGTGCCACCCATGGCTACAACACATTTCTACCTAGGGTCTTTCCTCTGGACCTAGGGTTCAATCTGGTTGACTCACAACGTTTGTCTTGTCAAAATACCACCCTTGGCATCATTTTCGACTTCTAATTAGTTTCTTGCCCTAATTTTCCATCTTCTAATTTTACTTTATAGAAAGTAAGTTGTTCTTTAACTCAGACTACTTGTACAAGCTGGTCGGATAACCTCCAGATTGGGCAGCAAGATCAAAGTCTGCTTAGCAACCGCGCTTTCTAGGGTGGAATAACCCACCTCCCTTTCAATGTTTAGCTTTACTTGGGACAAGACTTACCACAATCAGCTTAACTCGTAGTCTTTGTATTCAAACAAGACATTCCAAAACCATATATTTCCTTTTTTAAAAACAATTTCCAAAATAGTTTTCAATTTTAAAATAAAAGGAAGGGCATTCAAAATTCTAACTCAAAACAATGGAAAACGCTAATTGAGTTTCTAATTCTTGTCAAGTAACTAATGTTCGACTTTCTAATTCTCGCCCAGCAACACATGTTCAGGCTTGACTTTCTATTTCTAGCCCAACATATCTAATAGCTAAGCTCTGATGCCACTTTTGCAACACCCCAACCTCTAAGAGATAGGTTTAAGCTCAACCACAAGGTAGGTTGGGTCTAATGTTATATTTACAAGTACACAACTTATATCTCAAGTTTTATCACTTTTCAATGAGCACACAACCCAAATAATTTAACTTTAATTTATAAGACTATTACAAGAGAGATGAAGGAAAAACTGTAATCTTTATTTATTAATAAAATAAAGGGATACATGCTTGAAATTCAAATAATAAAACTCAAAAATAAACTTCTGCGGAAGGTTTAATAAATCAAAATTTGGCAACATGCCCTTACATTTAGAAAAAGATTCTAATCATCCATGGTTTTCATATTTAATTCCCTAAAAAATATTAAAGAGAGGGGTGAACACATAGCCCAGTGGATCATTCATCAAACTACTAATTTACTAATTCAAATCAAAAGTAATCTAATTTCAATTACTTACAAGCATTAAGTGTTTCAAACAATATCTTGTTAGAGTTGTATATTTGACCAAAATGGGTTTTAAACCCTTGATGTTCTTCTTTAAAATACTCCTATTCTAGGATGGAATAACAATTCATCTTGTCACATTTTATTGGAAATAAGGATCATATGTCCACATTCCAAGTATTTTAAAACACATCCACACTTAGTGATGTTACTCATATTCACTAAGTATATGCAAAGAACACCCATAACATCACTTAGACTACTATCATGGTACGCGGTTCTTGTCTTCGCTTTATCATTTGAAATTCAAATAACCATAATACTAATTCATAATAGTTGATATCAGAATTTAAAAAATCAAGAGAACATGAAAAACATAAACAACATGTTAGAAAACTCAAAAATAAGCCTAAGCATAGTTTTTAAGAATGTTATGCTATGCATGAATTAAAATATAAAAACATGCTAATTGAAAATAAAACATGATTAAACATGCTTCTAATTGCAATATAAACATGCTTAAATATAAAATGATTGAAAAACTGAAACGGACATGAATGCACTAAAGACTTGAAGTAGTAAAATAAGAGTTATAGAAATCCCCTCCACCTTAATCCAAGTTTCTTGTTGAATTCGGCAGAGGTTCCCCTTATCTACCACTTTCAAAGCTTCAAGAACTTTCAACCACCAACAAAAGCACTCAAAACAACTCACTAGAAGACTAAAATTAAAGCTTCTCACTTGTGAACACAAGAGAAGTGAGAAGGGATGCCAAGAAGAGGGTTAAGAATAAGCAAAGAGGGAAGTGTCAACTCATTGCTTTGGGATGAGAAGCATGTGCGCAAGAGGGGTTTATTTAGTTGTTCAAGAGCACTAGAGGGGACCGTTTGGGCAGCTTGAGCAGCTCAAAAGTTGGGCAAGTTTCCAAATGGTTATGGGACGGTTTGGATTGAAATAGGCATGTGGGCTCATGGACCACTAAAGCTTGTTAAATTCCTATGAGCCAGGGTTTGAATCTCTATTAAATTTCTTAATTAATTTTAGAGAATATTTTAAAATTTAGAACACTTCTTATCTTAGTTGGGATACCCCTTATGGATAAGAAGATGCTCATAGAACTTTCCCATTTGGTCTCATTGCTTGCTTATCACACAAACCTAGAAGGCATGCTTTTCATTCTCTCTCTTTGGACATCCAACTAGGGAAGTACCTTATTAGATTTGAGGGGACACCAAATAATAGTCAAAGATGGTTATATTGGGTTCAAGGAAGCTATCTCAACTAGTCTTAATTCAAAGAGGACGTTCGCTAAGAGTGAGTGCTCTCTTTTTGGCACCAAACATGGAGAAGGAAAGTTTCCTTCTTTGAATTTTTGTTTCATTCTTGGTGTATTTAGCAACTTTCCTCATTGAATTCTCACCCTAAGTGATTGATAGGATAAGGTGTGAGCTTGGTTCATCATTTAGACACTTCTAATTAGGGTTGCTCACATGTGTGTGCACACACACTCACATAGGTGGACCATTTTTGAATGGTGGTGCATGGTGTTCATGAGATCATTCATTCATGGTTTCTTAATATTAAGTAGGACATCTCATAGGTGAGGTATGCTAAATCATTTGCATGAAAAATGGGATCCTTTTACATGAATTCAAATAAGGGAAACATCCCATTGATGTTGGGTAGGGTGAGGGTACATATGATGATGGTGTTCCACCCATGTGACTTGTACATGCTTAGGGTGGCAATGACTTCATAGGTTCACAAAACTCAAATAAGGATTTACATCTCCTTATTTATAAGGGATTATGATTTATAACCTATAGTGTTGGAATTACATGAAAAAATTAAGAATTTCAATAAGGGGTTTGGCCAAATTGGTTTTCATTTACTTTCCTTGTTTAGAACCCACTAAAGGCACTATGCAATGAAAACCCAAATCTTGGCCAATTGTCCTGATTTTTGGATATGTTGTTTATTTTGTTATTTTATTTTATCCCATTTTGTTTTGGGTTATTTTGATTTCCCAAAGTACCCTAAATGCCAATTCTTTCTAATTTGAACCCCCTAAAGGGCGTTTGGGAAATGAAAACCCTAATCTTGACCAATTATTCTAATTTGTAGATATGTTGTCCAATTAGTTGGTTCATGTCAACTTACTTTGTTTCAAGTTGTTTTGGGTCCCTAAGGGTCACCAAATGAGACTTTTGGGAACTTGCCAAATTTAGCCCCAAAATGAGCCCAGTTTCATTTTGCACCCAAATTTCACTGAATAGACATTGAATTTTATTTTATCAAGTACAGAGTTTTCAAGGTATTGCAGGTATACATTTTTATGAAGTTTTTAAAAGAACACAACATGCATGCGAACAATCATACAAGCATATAATTTCACTCTAACATAGGGTAACTCCTAAGCTTTCATATATGCCCCGTACTCGAGCGTCTCATACCATTCTTGCCCAGCGACATAGGCTTCCACTCAAAAACTTTACTACACCCAAACAATTCGGCAAATGTCTCAATGACTAAAGCTCGGTACACTCAACCTTCCCATACTAGCTAAGCATAGGAAAACAAGCTCTTTTAAAGTCACTGACCATTCACCAAATATGACCCGTCATTCTCCAAGTCCAAAATTCCTTCATATCTTCAAATTGCTATGCATCCCATACCACATAGAAGTCAAAGATCCAAGATCATCCCGATCTCATGTCCTAACCAAACAAGTTTTTCATTTTTACATATTTTTAGTTTCTAACCTACATCCTAAAAGTTTTATTTGATCCACTGTACCACCTTGGGAACACTAAGTGTCTTTCTATGATCTCTTTTCCTTAACCTATAGACTGTCAATTCTTTCTAGCTCCTAACTCACCATCTAAGCATAGAGATCCCTCCTTCAGACCTATAGCCTAAGCCAAGTCTATCTAATTCTAGACACTTTGGCCCAAATATCTATTAACTAAGCTTTGATACTACTATTGTAAACATCCCGCCTCCTAATGACTATTTATGATGATACAAATGTCTATATTACCTTCGTTTTTCATTAACAACAACATGATAAATTGATACAACATTAATTGCAATGGGATATCAACTATCTGTTCATCATACACAAATAGCTCAATGAGGTCACTTGAGAAACAAGAAATTACTAATTCTCCTTTTAATACCTGTGACACAATCTCATATAGAAATAAGGTTAATAAATAGAGGTAAACACATTACATCTAAAAATGATATCACATAATAGTAAAGCACCAAGTCTAACCAACATCAAAATAATCCTCTAATATTCCATCGAAACTAAATAGTATTTGAGCCCCATGACATCTAATTATTCAACATACAAAACTAAAGTAATTAAAAGCTTATAGGGCAAACATGCCTAATATAACTGAAACAACTACTGGACTAAACGCTAGCTATAATGATGTTCCCATCACTCCATGTTACTGTTGACCTGAAATATTAAAAGTGGCGTAAGCTTAAAGAGCTCAGTATATTGATCCAAATATTCAAACCATTATTTCAACCCAATAAACACACGTTACACATTTTCAAAGATTAGGTGTTTCAAACAAAAGATTATTATAAATTGTCGTTAAAACCAAAAGGATTCATCTTCTGTGTCCCCTTGTGGTCCGAGATATCATTCAGAGGTAACGCCCTAAAGCCAATGTAACAACTTGTAATTTTTATTACACGTGGACATGATGTATGTGGGTATAAGCATGTATTATACATATACATATAAGTATATATAATGTCACGTGGAATAAGAAAATATAATTTATAAAAAGATTTTGAAAAAATAAAAATAAAAGAAGGAATATTAATATTAAGAATATTGATATATAAAAATATACATAGTATAAAAAATGGTGTATATTATGATATTATTTATTGTAATACCATGAAAACTCTTATTTAATTAAATAAAATACAAGATCAATTCGGTGAAATTGGGGGCAAAATGAAATTGGACTCATTTCAGGGCTAAATTTGGCAGGTTTCCAAAAGTCTCATTTGGTGACCCTTAGGGACCCAAAACAACTTAAAATGAAGTAAGGTTATATGAAGCAACTAATTGAACAACATATCCAAGAATTAGAACAATGGTTAAGATTAGGGTTTTCATTTGTCAAATGCCTTTTAGGGGGGTCCAAATTAGAAAGAATTGGCATTAAGGGTACTTTGGGGAATCAAAATGACTCGAAGCAAAATGGGATGACATGAACTAACAAAATAAATAACATATCCAAAAATCAGGATAATTGGCCAAAATTTGGATTTTCATTTCATAATGCCTTCAGAGGGTTCTAAATAAGGAAAGTAAATGAAAACCAATTTGGCCAAATCATATATTGAAATTCTTAATTTTTTCATGCGATTCTGAAACTATAGTATAAAGATCATAATTCTTTGTGAATAGCGAGATATTAATTTTTGTCAAATTTTTGTGAACCCATGAATGGTGATGATATCATCATGACATAAACATACACCTTAAGCATGTGCCAGTCAACTTGGTGGAACACTATGATCAAGTGTACATTCACTCTACCCAATTATATGAGATGTAATGCATTGTTTGGAAACCATGAAGAGTGGTTTCATACCTATTTGTGATGATTTAAAGAGATATAGAAAAGTTTCCTATATGCATGAGACAAAAGAAAGAAAATAAAAAGTTTCCACGTGCTCAATTAAGAATGGTATTTCATGTTGATTCGAGAGCCTAGATTGAAAGTTTGGAACCATGATCATGTGTCCATCAAATTTAGATCATATACACACTAATCAACCATGCTGGACATCCAAGGAAGGAATAAGAAAGTTTCCATGTACTATACACGCATGGCATGCAAGTAAATGAACTCAATTAGCAAGTTTCCTATGTGTGACACCTAAAAGAATAGAGGAAACAAAATCAGCAAGTGATCACATTATCTAAATTGTATGCATAAGAGAGAATAGGAAAGTTTTATATTCAAATATACACGCACAAAGAGAAGGATAGATTCCTTACTCACAAGATCTCACCAAATTAGAAACTCCCATTTATGCTCCCTCATGATACCAAAAAGAGGAAAAATCCAAGATATGCTCACATGTACATTACTAAACTAGATATGCTCACAAAATCTCTTCAAAGAGGATGTCCTAATTGATTAGGAACCATTCCAAATCTGATTTTATAAGAAAGCACATATATGCTCACACATCTATGGAAAGCCTTAGTTGTCCCAATTTCCAAACCATGAGCACCTTGCTCTATTATATGCAAACCATCCCATGAGTGTTTGAAAAATTGCCCAACTTTGTGAGCTGCCCAAGACTACCCAAAACGTGCCCCCTTGCTCTTGAAAATCTATATAAACTCCCTAATTTCTCTCATTTTTTCCATCCTAAAGCAAAAGTCGAAACCCTTCTCTTAGCTTGTTCTAGCTTTCTTCTTGGCAACCCCTTCTCATCCTCTTTTTTCTTGCTTTCATTTTTAGTCTTTTTTTCATAATTTCTTCAAGTTCTTGAAGTTCTGAAAATGGTAGATAAGGGGTTTCTACCAGATTCAACAAGAAACTCGGATTGAGGTGGAGGGGATTTCTAGAGCACTATCTTTTTATTTTGAATTCCTATATACATGCATATTTAGTTTAGATTTCAACATGTTTAGTATCAGTAATTAGCTTGTTTAATCATGTTTTATTTTTCAATAAGCATGTTTTTAAGTTCTAATCACTCATGAGAGCATGCCATGTTTCGAATCCATGTTTAGGATTTATTTCAAGTTTCAAGCATGTCATATGTTGTTTCCATGCTTTCTTGGTTGTTTAAAATTTTGAGATTTATATTCTGAATTTCTTTTCATAATTATGTGATTTTAAACATGAAAAGTGAAGATAAGAACCACATACTGTCATAGTGACCTGTATGGGTGCTATGGGTGTTCTTATCACATGTTTGGAGTGTGTGGTTGCAAAGTGCAACTAAGGTATACTTGTACGTGGCATCCAATGGAAAGTAACAAAGAAATAATTTTCTAGCCTAAAGAGGGGTATCTAAATCAAGAACATCAAGAGAGTAGAACCCCTTTCAGTCAAAACGTCAACTTGAACCACTTTGATGTATGAATCACTTAATATTTGAAAGTGTGTGAATTTGGATGTGTCAAAAATTTGAATTAATAAGCTAGTTGTTTGATGGATGATCCACTGGGCTATGGGCTCACCCCTCTCTTTATAACATTTTTAGGATATTGAATGTGATCGCAATGGAAATATGGTAGTAGCTATATTTAGAAAGTTTCTATTTTTGAAAAGTTTGTTTTTTCAATGTAGGGGAATGTTATCCACTTTAGATTTATTTGAATTCTGTTAAATTTTTCTTTTAAAATTTTGAGTAATGTACTCTTCATTATGAATTCAATAATATACTTCTTTATTTTTTTTAATAAATAAAGAGTTTGAAATATTTCTTTTTCTACTTATAATGCCTTATTGAATTTAAAAATTTATCAAATTAGGTGAGGCACTCATGAAAGGTTCAAACAGAGCTAGAATAAAGGAATTGAGATGCAAGTTGTGTACTTGTAAATGTAACATATGACCCAATCCATATTGTGGTTGACCTTAAACCTGTTTCTAGGGAGTTGGGGTGTTACATATATATTGGTATAGAATATATTATACGAGAAGAAATTTTGTAATAACCCAAAATTTTATCAAATAATAAACAAGTTTAATGAAATTAAATGAAAAACGTAAAGTGAATCAACTTTGAAAATTTTAAGAAATTTATGGTTGCAAATGAAACCTTAATTTGATATTTAAATGAAAATTTTAATTAAGTAGAATTAATTATGAAATTTAAAGAACTTAATTATGGTTGGTTGCGATGACTAGGCTTCTGTGATAGTGATAGTGAAACAAAATTGGTAATAACATGGCAGTGTTTGTACGAATTTATGATTTTTTTGAATAATATGTGTGTTAAATACTACATATTATAGGAATATGTATATAGAAAAATTTACATAATTGAATAAAAATGTAGTATGCTTCTATTTATCTAAAATAAATATAACATTATATAAGTATCAATTTATAATTACATAAATAATGAAATGACTATGTAAATAAAAATTTATGAAAATGAAAAAAGTGAAAAATGTAGATTATTTAATTATTGGCATTAAAAATATTAAAGAAATAGAAAAAAAAATATCTAATAAATTCAAGAAATAGAAAGGAGAAAATATTAGAAAATTAACAAAATGGAAAGACGTGCAAAAAATCATGTTTACATCAATTAGAAAGTGTATAATTAGCAAATTTCAGATAATAGCAACGTTAGAAAGCAATTTTGGTAATTAGAAACTGCATCCAACGACCAAAAATACGTAATCCACAGGATCTACGATCCAACGGTGAAGATCAGGCCCGCACCAAACAATCGAATGCACTGAATCACTAAAATCCAGCGGTCCACAAACGATTTGCCCCATCCAACGGACGAGATCAAAACCACACGAACACCCGGATGCACCAGATCAGCATAATCCAACGGCCCAGAATCAATCTGCTGATCTAACAATCCAGATTCGTTTCGTTGATCGCGAACATACAACAATCAAGGAAGATCGAACAATCTAGAAGAGTTTTGTTAATCATGTCTGAGACTCGAACACTGTGATCGATGACAATCCAACGGCCAGGATCCGTGTTCGCATTGTGATGATCATCGGTGCTGCGCTCAAGGTTCATCCGACGGTGAAGATCAAAGCTGCATTGTTAAATCGCGAACAATGCTACGCTCGAGGATGATCTGATGGTCCAAATTTCAAACGTTTTTGATCCATCACGATTCAGTGCTATGCTCGAGGTTGATCAACGATCCACGCTAGTTTCGTTGATCGCCAATGGCTGTGCTGCAATCAAAGCTCATCTAACGGTCGAGATCTAAGGCGCCCTGATCATATGCTACGTTCGAGGAAATCTAGCGATCTAGATCTGATACGATTTCTGGATGTTCGCGAATCGTTGATGCGATCGAGGATCATCAACGGCCTAGAATTCATGCTCCGATTAAAAATCGAGAAAATAACGAAAAAAATCCTAAAAAAATCCAAAAATTTGTGTTTCTAAATTTTTCAAACATACTTGCTATTTTACTATACTTGGGGGGCATGAAAATTTGAATTATTAGCAAGTTTCCTACAAGAAGAACACCAAAAACTTACCAATCTATGTCACTCTAAACTCAATATAAAGGAACCCTAATGTTCTCATTCTTTTCATCCCAAATCAAGAGCATAATAGTCCTTCTTGACTCTCTCTAGCCTTCTCCTTAGTAATCCCGTCAGTTCTTGAGTAATCTTGAACTGTTCTTGAGTGTTCTTGAGAGTTCTTGAGTGTTTGAAAGCTTTGAAGTAACGAAACTCTATCGGATTTCAAAAGAGTGTAGAAGAGATTCATTTAAGGTGGAAGTGATTTTTAACTTTTACTTCTTTATTTTAATTAGAATAAATCTTGCATGTGTGATGATGTTTTGAAGTTGAATGATTGAATATATGTTTTAAATATGCATGCTTTATTTATTTGGTATGCGGTGAATGTACATGTTATACATGTTTAGAAATAAAAAATAATGATGCATGATATACTTGAATTGTGCCATGAATAAATATTTGATGGTTTATGTTATGTACATGTTGCATCGATGGTTTAATCCGATATTATGTGTTTTATCATTAAGAAAATATTAAATAATGATTTAATCCACGTACCGGCGCAATGATAGACTGCATAGTGTCATCGTGTGTGTTCCACCCCCGATTCGGCTTGCCGGCTTACCTTTGATGATTTTGAACAGGGTTTCCAAGAGTGATCCCACTTCATAGATATTGGGTTTGAGTTTCCAAGAGTGATTCTCTCTCCCAACGATGTGGAACACAGAGATTAAACTCTTGCGGTCCAAATGTCAGCCATAAACAAGAAATTTGTTTGAATTGCCTAATGTACAAAAGTTTTTGATATGCTTGGTTTGTTTGAATTGAAATAATGATTTAAATGTTAGAAAGATCCATTGGGCTATGTGCTCACCCCTTCCTTATATTTTTCAGGTAATTGATTTACATCAAGACCATAAATATTAGTTAGGTTCTTTTATTTATAAAGTTTTTAATTTCTATGTAAGGGCATATTGCCCAAGTTTTGAATCTTTCGCTATAATAGTTTTTTTTCAAGATCAAATTATGTACTCAATTTTATTTAATTAATTAAGTTTATGAATTTCAATTATTTCTTATACTATTGCCTTATTAAATTCTTAAATTTAAGTTATGTATTGTTAAATACAATCAAGGCATGAAATAATTGAAATAGAAAGTGATGCAAGTTGTGTAATTGTAAATGTAACACCGGCCCGACCCACCGTTTGGTTTAGTCTACTGTCAAGAGAATGGTGGTCATGTCCAATGCATAAAAATATGAGGGTTGTGGTGTCACAAATTTTGATAAGTGAATGATGATATTAAGTGGATTAAAAAATAATAAACAAATAAAGTCGGTTGCGAGACAATTGAAAACAAAGAAATTGAAAAAAAAAAACAAGAAGAAATCAAAAGAGATGAGAATATGCATGGGGTTTTTGTTAGTAAGGTGAGATGATAGAGTGAAATTGGGGGATGGTTAGTAAGGAGAGAACAATACATCTTATTGGTTAGTATATATATATATATATATATAGTGGAGGCAATTGTTTCATTTTGTCTTTCTCTCTTTTATTCTGTATTTTATGACAAAAAGAACTAGAGCACAAGAGTGGTGGAAAAAAGAGAAAATTTGGGCTTTTGCGACAAATTTGATGTGTACGTAAACTATTTTCTCTTATTCTCATTACAAAAATGCTATGTAAGTTGCGTACTATGATCCAAGGGATATAATATTTATTATAGGTGGTGTTTTATAGTAGTACCCAAAAATGGGGCATTACCCCACAGTGAGTAATCCTAAGTAAAAATTATACGAAGTCACGCTTGGTAATACATAGATCGCAAAAATGTGATTAGTTTGTATTGATCCTGTAGATACCAATACAAATACTCAAAGTTGAATAATTTTACAGGGGTTTTTCTATATACTGAACCCTAATAAAATTTTAATTGAATTCCATAGAAATATAAAGAGCAAAAATTTGTACTCATCAACACAAAATTCATGAATTTTGGATATCAATTAAAATTTTGGTGAGTGATTGGCCAATTGGGTTATTTATCAAAATTTAGAAATATTAATAAAAATATAATTGGATAGCCTATTTTTGATATTTTCTACTGTGAAAATATTTTATATAAGTAGAAAAATAATCACAAAGATTATTGAGCATGTTCAGGTTAATGTGCACCAACATATGAAGTCAATTGCATAGAAAGGATTAAATATGAGCTGTAAATATGTTGAAGATGATTTATAAAATAATAATAATAAATGAGTTGAGTTTGATTTGATACATATAAAATGATTTTTGGTGGATAGGATTATATTGGTGCTGTGGAGACTAAATTCTTATTGGATATTATGAACTAGTTGGACATTAATTTTGGTGAGTTATCTTTACTTTTAATATTATATGTGACATTGGTATTATATTAAAAATTTTGATTTTTATTTAAATAGAATGATATTTATGAAATGATTTTGATGCAGTGTAGCATGTCAATTATATAGCCAAGTAGGTTATTGATATGACAACATTTCTATTGCTCATAGTCTTAGGGAAAAGATTCGCAGGATTAACTGTTGTGGTGATCTTGATTGGTGCATTCCTGATGTAAGATGCATGAGATAGAAATGGATAGAGTATCAAATTGATAATTAAAGGCCATGTATTCCTCATTAGTGCACATGAGGAGTAGACTCGCTCTGTTATTTGGAAGGTGAAAGATGGTTTATGTTTTTTAAAAGATTGCATATTGTTGAAGCTGAATGTATATTCACACATTATATGATGTATGTATGCCACTTTTATTTCATTTGCAAGTGATTTGAAATTTATTTTGCCTTTCATGTTTTCATACATATGATTGCTATATATAATACAATAAGTTAGATTATTCACTAACCATCGTGGTAATATATCTATAAATCTTGTTTTCACTTATTGTAATACTCCAAAATTTTGTCAAATAATTAAAGATAAATAAGTTTGAGAAAAATAAATAAAATAAGTCAAATGGAGTAATTTCAAAGATTTTAAGAAATTTTGGGTGCAAATGGTGGGTTGGCACATGAAAAATAATTTATATTGGAGATATAATAAAAATTAGGATAATTAAATGAAAATTACAAT
>JAJIYU010003715.1:0-26050 GCA_030144865.1 Tinospora cordifolia
TTTCATGAGTGCATCTAATTAATATTTTATACACATACTTTTCTATATTAATATCATACTAAAAATACTATTTTCTTATTCAAATAGAGAAGCATATATTTACCTAACAATCCTATATGTCTATTATTAATCAATGTATATTTCTTTATACTTCTATGCTAACTAATTAATTGCATGCCAATGACAAATATATATATGTATTTATATATAAATATATACGTATATGTGTTTTAAACTCAAATTTCGATTATTACGTCACTAAAATTTCAGGTATGACAATTATTACATCACTAAAATTTCAGGTATTACATTACAGGACCAGACTTAGTAGATGAGATAAACAAGCAAGTCAAATTGATTCAGAAGAGATTAGCGACAGCCCAGAGTAGACAGAAGAACTATACTGATAAACGGAGGAGGCCCTTGGAGTTCCAAGTGGGTGATAAAGTGTTTTTGAGGGTTATTCCTCAAAAGGGTATTAGAAGATTTGGACTCAAGCGAAAATTGTCATCAAGATTTATTGGGCCATTTGAGATCACAAGGCGAATTGGAGAATGTGCATATGAGATCAATCTACCTAACCAGATGTCCTCGGTTTATAATGTCTTTTTCATATCGATGCTATAAAAGTACAAGCCTGACCCTTCTCATATCATCCACTGCGAGGAGATACGAGTACAAGACGATGCCACATACGAGGAGTCTGCAATTACTCTATTGGATCACAAAGTACAGAGCTTAAGGACAAAAGACATTCCATTAGTCAAAGTCCTTTGGAGGCATCACAGCGTTGAGGAAGCAACCTGAGAATTAGAAAGTGAAATGCAAACCAAATATCCCAATCTATTCACTAGGAGCACTTGATCGGCATTGCTATGGGCGGCGAATGACTCAGGTAAGCGACTTCAAATTTTGATGACGAAATTTTCTTTTAGGGGGTAGATTGTAACATCCCAAAAACTTATAAAACTTTTTGAATAATAGTTAAAGTAAATAAACATAAAATAAAATTCTTGAAAAGTATAAATTTTAATTCTCAAGGCTAAGAAAAACTAAAGACAAGTTCTTAAGGCCCAAGAGGTGAAATTTAACCTTAAGGGGTAAAATAGTAATTTTATTACCTAGGAGTAAATGGTTATTTCACCTAAATACTGACACGCATACACAAATAAAAGTGACTTGTGAATAATTCATATAAAATAGAACATTACTTGAAAACCTAAAAATTTTATTGAAAAATATTACAATTTATTTAGTAAAATTTAATAATATCAAGTATATATATACATAGAGTGTATTATACATAAAATAAAATTTATTAATAAAATATATAAAATTGGCACATAAAGTAAATCCAACAATCACAAATAAGATGTAATTTAAATGAGTAAATAAAAGTGGGAAAAAATTAAACAAGTACTTGGAAAGAATTAATAGACAAAATGAGAAACAAAGGTATAATTAGTCGACCTAAAACAATGTATCGCTGAAAACTGACATGGGGCAAGTATGTGGGTTAAAAGTTGAATAAGAAAGCAAGCTTGGAACATGGAAATTGTAACACCCCAACCCCCACATTCTTTGAGTATTAGACATAACCACCATTCTTTAATAGTGGACTTAACCCTTTGGCGAGTTGGGTCCATGTTACTTTACAAGTGACACACACTTGACTTTCTATTTTTCAATACCTTATGCCATGGAGTAAATTCAAGAATATCAATTTCCACTTATTAAAATCAAGGCAATTAAAGATAAAGAAAAATTCAACTCCTTTATTCATAAAAAGTAAAATACATAACTTTCTAATGTAAAAGTAAACTATTACATTATTCATCAAAGAAATTCATAACCTCTAAAACAAAATTAAATTTCAGCGGAAGACTTATTCAAAATTGGGCAACATGCCTTTACATTAAAAGGAAACTTTAAAAAAGATAGACACTTGCTAAAATAGAAACTATTCAAATTTTATGGTCTTCATAATTTAATTTCCTAAAAAAAAAGAAGAGGAAAGGGTGAGCACAAAACTCAGTGGATCTTTTTCGAACAACCACTTTTCAAATTCAAACCAATAACACATTCATATTTGAAACACTTGCATACATTAGACATTTCAATCATCCATTTGTTTAAAGTTGAGACTTCAGACCAAAAGGGTTTTTAAGCCCTTGATGTTCTTAACATAGTATCTCCTTTGAGTGAAATATAGCTTTTCTTAGCCAATTTCATTAGACTTTTGGACTTTAAGGGACTTACTCACTAACTAAGTACTTTGGTTTTAAAACCATATAAAAAGAACATCTATAACAACCCACATGTTTGCTATGATGGTACGTGGTTATTTTCACCATCTTCTTTTGTTAAATCTTGAATCATCAATTAAACTTCAGAATATGAAACTAAGATCAATAAAATTCAAAATATGAACAATCTGAAAATCCAATCATGAAACAACCATAATCATACATCATTCCTTGGAATAAAGCCTAAGCATGATACTAAACATGGCATGAATATTATGAATGCATAAATTTGAACAAGGATTAAATCTGAAACTGAAATATATTTTAGAATACTAGAACTGAAATTATTTTGATTTCAAAAGCCAAACAAACAATGAACATGCTAGCAATTCGAATAAGGAAAAGGGGTGTTAGAGAAATCACTTCCACCTTATGATGCTTTCTCCCCAAAGTTTAGACAAGAGTTTTCAACGTAGAAGCACCTAGAAAATCACCCAAGATGAATCCCCAAACCAAAAACTTCTCACACACAAGAGGGAAAAGAAAGGTGAGAAGGGGTACAAAAAAGGGCTTAGAGAACAAGAAGAAACCTCAACTCTTGTTTCTAGGGAAGAGATAAATTGTGAGCATAGGGGATTTATATAGAGTTCAAAAGGGTAGAGAATGGCAAGTTTGTGGTGTTCTCCTTGTAGGAAACTTATCAATTCTTCAAAATTTCGTGCCTCCTAAGTATAAGAGAATAGCAAGTGTATTTGGATTTTTTTTTCTTTTTGTTGACAAAAGTATGAGGTATTATAGGAATGAAACCCTTGGACGTCCCATATGAGTTAAAAGAGGAGAAATTGGATAGAAATCAAAATGTAGTAGATATTACAATAAAAAGAGTCCTAAATACACTCAAATTCCCTCTTATCCTTCTCAAACCAAACCCAACTCTTATCTAACACTAAAAGTGGCGCCTCCCATCTTTTCTCATCCCAAAAGTCGACATTCTTCTCAATTCTATTGATCCTAGTCAACCTCCCTAGTTAAAACAAGAAGAACATCACAAAAACTTGAGATTTTGGGCTAAGCATTACCTCAAATTGGTTCTACAAGGTAATATGTCACACCATCTCTTCTCTTCTTTCTTTCTCTATTCTTTTCACTCCTTAGATGTTGATTTCTTTCTCCATCTTTTGTTCTAGTCTTCCTCTAACTTCAGCCATAGAGAAAAGGTTATAAAAAAGTGGAGATTACATGCATCGAATCACCAACAATCCATGCTATAAGGTATCAATTTACACCATGATCACTACACCTTCTTCTCTTTTGTTTTCTCCTTCTTTTCATCCTCTTAATTGGATTGTTATTTCCATAAAAAATTTTTGAAATATTTTCCTAATTCCATCATCAAAACAGAAATGTAAATCAGCCCAAAGAAGAGCCAAAAACTCTTTTTTGAAGCATACATCATCAATGAGACATTTTGGTCAACGGTAATAAGGTATAGTGATCTTATTCCTTTCTTATGGTCACTTTTTTATTTCTAGCAATGAATCTTATGATTTAGAGGATTACAAGTCTATGGAAACATGAAAGGTTGAAGGAAATAAAATCTACATGGGAAAAGGGATCAAATATGCAAGTACATTCATGAAACTAGTAACTACGCATGATGCATGTAGAAATTAACGATATATATGGTAAAGTGATGTTAATAGGGCGTTATTTGATGAAAAACCAGCGAGAAGGGTTGCTGAAAAATCATGAATATAGATGCACAAAATTCTGATTTTTAAGGCATGATGATAAAGCATACAAACAAGGCATGTATGCATGATATAATTAGGGTATTGGCATGTTTAAGTGACAATTAAGTGTAATTGCAAATTTGGTGAGAGTTCCACACATTTAGATGTCAAAAAACCAGCAAGTAGGTTGCTGAAAAATGGGGATCTAAGTTACATGTAATGTTAATATTGGAGTGTTATAAAATAGCACACCCATTAGAACCGTATCCATGAAATAATTAGGATACATGCATGTTTAAGAGATGGTTTAAGCATGATCACTAATAGGGTGTTCTGTGATGCATATATGAATAAAAAACTAGCAAGGTAGCTTGCTGAAAATTGATGGTTAAACATGTCTAAGAGGCTAAAAGGGGTGTAAGACTTTAATATACATCAAATCTTGAGAATATGCGTATAAATTATGAAAACGACTATGATTTCATGCACATGATGCATGCTGGTCATGGCTGAATATTTAATAGCTTTAGAGGGTTTTAAACAAGTTTTAAAATTAATTAGATAGTGAGTGTTCATAATTGGAAAAAAAAGGGTAAGTTAAGTTCAATTATCGAACATGGGGAATAGTGCGCACTAAATGCACAGAAAAGGTGAATGGTGCACTATTTGTTATGTTTGTTAAGAAATTAGTAAATTTATAGTTTAAAAATATTATATGATGTTCAATTACTAAAAATAATTACCTTAAATATTTTAGATTGAGGAGTCACGACATTCGAGTTGACAGTGAACAAGAGCAGGAGCTGAGGAAGTGCATTGATAGTTGGAAATGATTGTTGTGCTCTTTCGTATTATTTTAGTTTTAAATATGGAATACAATTGTACGTTTATTTGATTGAACACCTAGGAGCATGCTAGGGTGTGATTATGTCATTATTATGATTGATTGATTTCATGCATGTATGATATGTTGAGTGATATAACTTATGTGTTGGATAACATGTGTTATAATTATGTGCATATTGAATTTATGTCTCCACAATATTTTTGGTTATGCGTGGAAAGTAGAAGACATTGAGCATGCTAGAACTTGATCTTGTTAAACACTTAAGATCATTGTAATCAAGAATTGAATCACGTACCGGCTCAGTGAGTCACAATTGATCACTGTGGGTTTTCTCAAATTATGAAATTGATATTATATTTGAAATAGAACACTGGGTTGGACCCTAGTTCCCGGACATTGGATGATGGGCATGACCCCTCCTTGTCATTAGCGCTAGGCGCTCGATATTTTGATGAGAACATCGAAGATGGTCCTTTTGGTCTGAATGTCAACTGAAAAACAATTGAATTGTTTGAAACGTTAGTGTTTGATAAGTGTTTGAATATTTTGTGTTTTGACTTTAATAATGCTTGAGATGTATTCTATATGATCCACTAGGCTCTTTGAGCTCACCCCATTTCTTATTTTTCAGGTACCCAATAGTTGAACATTATCATTGATAAGACGAAGTAGAGTGTAATTAGTGATAGACCTCCTTGATGAGGTTGTCTTAGTCATAAGTTTATTATTGTCTTTAGTTACGCAAGTAGTCAGAGAATCTCCCTTTATTTTATTTATTGAGTTGTTATTTAAAACAAGACCACGAGGCCAAATGTTAGTTGATTATTATTGTGTTAAATTGAACAAATATGACATCCCATATCTTTAGTTATAAACCTATTTGTTATTCATTTATTTACTCATATGATTTTGTAGGATGTGACCTAGTGGGACCAGGAGATTTATTATTGATGTGTGAAATAAGTAATATCTCAGTTCTCGACGATGTCATGTGACAAAAATTAACATGTATGTGTATGTATCGCTAAGTATGAGATCAACGTAGAAATTGTGAATGTTTTGGGAACCTGGGTGTTACAAACCCCCAATTCATTCTTCATTCTTCTTAGATCTTCACATCCAAAACTAGCAAATCACGTTCAATTTCAAAAACCCCCAAATCATTCTTTGTTGTTCATCGTTCTACTTCTTTGATCGTCCAACACCAACGCCCAATCAAAGCCCTAAATCTTTGTTTTTCTTTGTTATTACTGATTGTCCCAAAAATAGAGCATCAATTGTCTTTCTTTCTTCATCTTTTTCAGTTCTTCTCAATTCTTCATCTTGTTTCCAGATTTTTCTCCTTTTTTTAGTTGGTTTGCTCTAAGCTTGGAGAACAAGCTTTGTTTTTGTTTTGTTTTTTTTTCAATCAAACACCCATATTTGATTTTTTGTTTTCTTGTTCTTTTAATTCAAAATTTATTTATTTATTTATTTATTTTCTTTTCGCAAAGTGACGCATATCAATTTCATTCATTTTTATTTTTGCACCATTCATGTCGTTGCGCTTCCTCGAGTATCGTATATTTTTTTATTTATTTTTCTTTCAATCAACCAATATTTAATTTTCCTTCTCAAACAAATCTTGGATTTTTTTTTTATCCACTAATAGTTCTATCAATTAATATTTTATTTATTTTTTTCAAACCATATCTATGCATATATTTACTTCTTAATTAATTAATTTTTTATTTTTTATCTTTTTCGCAAACCTCGTATTTTTTCTAAAATCTTATTAATTCCAAAAATCTTTTCTCTCGTATTGTAAAAGTCCTTATTTATTTATTTATTTATTTATTTATTAATAGTACTTATTTTTTATTATTATTATATTTTTCTATTTTCTTGATTGACCATTTTATATTTTTATTTTAATCACGATGTGTATGCATTCTTGAAATTCCGGGGTGTTACACGGATACACCAATGTTATGACTATTTGCATATAGTCATGCCACTATTATGCACATTCCAACTCTATTATTGTATGCATCTTTGAATCTTATAAAGAACCATGTCTATGAAGCATCATTTTTAAAATCCACAACAAAAAAGGATAGGGGGAAAATTTTCCTTGATGCATCCAATGTAGAAGCAGGAATAAGTGTGCCTTGTTATGTTGATTTCAAAAATGTTTCATCTACTACCACAACTGGTAAACAATGATCCCAACCCTCGATAGATGTGTACAAAGCCACAAATATGTATTGGAATATCCTATCATCATACTCTTCATTACAATCACCGATCCTAGATTTGATTTTCTAAGCATATAGAGGTAGCTTGACAACTTACAGTATGAATTTGACAGCTTCCCTCTAAATTTTTTTTAAAGTTTTTTCCTTTGATCTCCATGCTTTAACATAATTTATCTTCACTCCAATTTCATTGTTCATGTCTTGTATACTATCTTGTGGTGTATATAGTCTTTACATTCAATTTTTTTTTACTTTATTAAATCTCTAATTATACTTGAGCTTACTTGTCTTTGGTTTGCAAGCCTTACATCAATGGGGCAATGGTGTCCATTATTGAACTTCCTTATATTAAACATGTTTGTTCTCCCTTTTTTTTAAAAGCCTTCATTCACAAGGTACATGTGTCTTCTAAGTACTTTACTACATACATTTCTTTACACGATTGAATCACTTTGAATTAGAGGTTGCTATTGATTGCAAAAAACCCCCAATGTTGTTTTTAAAGTCCTTAAATAGTTGTCCTTAGATGAAATTTGGTTGTTTACAATCATATATTACTCCTCCACCTAGTACACAACTCTTCTTTTTCTAATTCATATGTTATGATGCCAAGATACATAATATGATAATACTAAAAGAACTTTTATGTTGTAAAGTGTCACTGAAATTATCAGTGATGTATACTAATGGTACACAATCAAATGACCTTACATCTTCAGCATGAAGTCCATCATCTGTGTTATCGTTTGAAGCATGTAGAGTGATGTCCCATATAGTTGTTCGATTCCTATTTAATATTGTTATAAACAAATGATACTTCCTAAAATTTTAATCATTTTTTTTTCAATTTCAAATAGAAGAGTAACCTCATATCATTACCATTGACCAAGTAACGATACCCTTCTTGCACTTGATATCTAATATGCAACGTTCTCAAATGTAAATTTACATTTAGCTTATCACTTATAATCCCGCTAAAAACCATGGTACTTGTAGATTTCAGCATTAGTGTTCCATCTAACTTGAAATTCTCATATTTAGTTTCATCCACCCATATCCCATTGTGGTAGATTAAAATTAGTATGTTGTCCATTAATACCTATGAAAGAAAAAAAAAACATTATATCTAATTTAATTGATTATGATATATTGTATACCAATATTATACAATTTATATACCAAATATTATAATATTATTAATTGTTAATCAATGGTATTCACCTTCGATTATACACAACAACTGCAACAAAATCGTCTAGTTGGCACTAACAATAGATTCAACAGTCGTTGCATGTAACTACAACTCTGTGTCGCATTTCATCAAACATGTTTCTCACTAATATGCTGTAAATTTGATATCCAAGCGATATTTCAATGTTTTGTATTTTAGAGTTGCACCTATCAATTAAAATAGAAAACAAAAAAAATCTTGAAGTAAATAACTTACCAATATGAAGATCTTGATGTACGATTGCTATTGATTTTTCTTGTGACGACCCATAGTTTTGATATACAATTAATGAGTTCAATACATGTATTTTCTGGAATTTTTAATGAATATACACGAATTTCACAATTTTTTCCTATTCTTAATCATTTATTGAAGAAAATTCGAATAATTGGGAAAAAATACAATTTTGAGAAAAAAATACATTAAATTATAAGAAAAATATAATATCTAGAGAGGATATGATTTCTCAAAATGATTATTAAATTTTTGGAGTAATTAATGGGAATTTTTGGGAAGAAATGCAATTTTTGGGTGGATTATTCAATTTTTGTAAAATAATTGTATAAATGATGAAAATTATGTGTAATTGGAAATTTTGAAGAGCAATACAAATCAATAATTATAAAAATAAAAAGGAGAAAAAAATAAAAAAATTCCAATATATATAGGTGTATTTATGCATAAAGGAGGAAAATAGAAATAAGGATAAAAGAAAACAAACAAAAAAAAGGATGAATTTTGGCTCAGGCTCATAGGCCCGAGTTGATCGGGCCGTTAGGGTGGGCCCGTGGCCCATCCCAACACGTGGGCCAGCCCGTGCACTTGGCTGGCCCACACGCCCAAACCCATCCCCCTTTCGATTTTCCACTCGTTTTTTGAATTTTTCAAGGTTTTTCATGTGAGAAAACTAGCAAAACACCTAGTTTTGAACCCTAGGCTTTGCAATCCAATTACACCTCTGAGCTAGCCAATACATGGTGCCAACAAGTCACATTGCATGAAAGCACATTGGCCACTTGGACAGCCACGTGGCACTCTTATTGGCCATGCAAAGCCACCTCAACATGCAATAAAACTCCATTCTTGAGCAAGATTTCCAGTTTTTAGTTCCTATAACCCATATTCCAGAGCTCATATCTCCTTCATTCTAAGTTCGTTTTCTTTAAAATTTGGCTCATTTCAAAGCTCTCACATCCCTCTCAAAGAACCCCCAAGCCCTTTCTCAAAACGCACAACCACTAGAGGGGAAAAACGATCACAAATAGGGGCTGGTCGTCAAGGTTGCAGCAGAAATCTGCAGTAAAACTGTGTTGGTCTGATCTTTAAGAGAGTTATTCCTAGCCCATCGGAGATTCGCTCTTGAGGTAAAAGCACTTATTTTCTTCCTTGTCATGTGCATTTCGATCTCCAAGTGATAGAAATTAGAATCTGAGATCATAACCACATTTTATAGAGCTTTGAAGTTGACTGGTTGCTCACTGTTTCAATAGTTTCAGCATGAAACAGTTTTGGAAAGTGTTTTTAAGGCATCATTTGAAGAGGCTAGGGACGTTTATTTAGACAAAAATCTAAGATATTTTAAACCTCACACCAGAGGCTACAAGAAGGTATAAACCCCAACCCCTAAGCCTCTACGTGTACAATTTTATGTTCATGCCAAAATGCCTACTTACATGCTAATTTCTAGTACTTAGAAAAAATTTTTAAACTGTTGATATATGCTATGTTGTACGGTGCGTTTAGGAATGCTTATGGCCATGATTGCTTACTGTTTTGAGATGAGATTTGAACTATCAATATTCTAGAACCTAAGTTATACAAAATATGTATGATAGGGTCTCAAATCAGTAGAGCAATAGATATACTTAGGCACTTGAAAAATCATAGGAAATTGAAGTTTTGAACAATCTGTTACATGACAGAAAAGTAGGAGACTAGTTGACTGAGTAAACGTAGGTATTTTGAGCTGAAATTTGGTGGAGGGATCACGAGACGTGTCAAGATTGTGTGTACCAAATTTCAGCCCAATCTGAATTTGGTAAGGGGGTTAATTGATGCACCATTTGACTGTCTATCACATGAAGTACGGGATTTCACAGTCTTTGTTAATACACTTAGAAACCATAGTAAATGACGTCCAAAAATCAGAATCTAAAATTCTGGTAAAGATTTGGGTAGTGTAGATGAAATCTACAAAGTTTTGTGCAAATTTGACTTACGGATTAGTCGCAAACAAATCGACAAATTCACTGTGCAAAGAAGGCAAATGCTTGAGTTTGGGCTAAGTGTCGAAATTTGGGGATTTCTGTTTAATTGGCCCAATTTGGACCTTACTTGACCCAATTGGATCAAAACTGACCAAGGATAACCAAAAATGATCATGTTGACCAATTTTGACCAAGTTTGACTTGTTGACCAAGTTTAATCGATTAATCAGGTTCGACCGAATCAGATTTGGGTTAGTCAATACCGATTCGGGATAGTCAAGTAAGGAATTAAGCCACATTCTATAAAGAACTGAAATTGAGTTTAAATAATGCAGACTTGATTGAGCACTACGAGATGGGGCTGGTTGTCAACGGGACATCGATGCACGAGACCCGAGGTGAGTAGTTTGATTTAGGTGTTTTCTATGACTTGAGTTCCCTGCATGAAACTTGTGTAAAATGACATGATTTAAATAGTTTCATGAGATTGAGATATATTTGAATGATTTTGGAAACTGTAAATGTACACAGGTAATGAGACCATAGGTTCGAGGGCCGAGTGTCGGGGTCAGGGTACATGATGTGATTGGGATTAGACTCAAGGGCCGAGTGTCAAGGTTAGGGCACATGATCAGTGTGTCTGGCTTCAGAACCTGCTTAAGTCACGAAACTTGAGGGCCAAGCATTGGGGTTATGGTATTCGATGAGTACGCCTAGCTCACGACCCGCTCAAGTGGCCAGTGCACCTGATTCAGGACCTGCTCGAGCGATGACCATAGGTTGGGTTTGCTGATTTGACCCTAGTTTGGATACAATTTTTAACTGGCATGGATATAAGATGTTTTCTAAAACTATTACACTGTTCATAACTACTTTTATACTATGGGCATTCAAATATTATATCATTTTTACTGCTCATGCATACATGCACTATTTTGGAATGTTGGTTATGGTTGACATGCTAGTCTTACTACTCACTGAGCCACATTGATTTTAGGCTCACTACTCTACTAATATTTCAGGTTCTTCGGTGGCTGATAAAGGGAAGGGTGTGGTGATTACCTAGCTCCTTGACGTTCTCTATTCCCTTTTCTTGGTCCTCTGGTTAGAGGTCGGTCATTTCTTTTATATATGTATATATATGGGTGAACTGCGTATTTTGGACATGACAATTATGTAATAAAACGATCATTCTTCGTATGTTTGTTTACTTTCGCCCCAAGTCTTTTAATTATTCTGATATCGTTTGTTGTATGAGATTGGAGAGGCTTAACAGTGGTTGAGCGACCTTGACATGGAGTGTGAGTTCGTTGGGCCATTGTGCCGGTTGAGCTGCCCTTCGGCCTAGGGAAAGAGTCCCAACATTTCTGGATCTCAACAATTTTTAGATTTTAAAATTCTTGATCGTTCTTCTTTTCCCAAAAAAAAAAAAGAAGCCACGAACTGAAATGTTTAGATTTCTAGAATTCTTGATCATTTTCTATTGTCAAGAATGAGTTTTGTTCCCTTTTACATTTGATGACACGATTCTTGGTGAAGTTGGAGTGATTCTCTTTTGCTGAAGATTTGATGCGCAAAGAAGATGGGAGTTTAATATTAAGTTTTTATTATATGTATAAAAATAATAATAACAGTATTTCTATAATTTTTTATATTTTTTGTACAAAAACATATTTTCTCCTAAAATAAATTAAAGACAAGGGTCTTGGGCTTGGGCCTTAGGGCCTTGGTCTTTTATTCAAACAAATTATTTTTATTTCACTTTCTTTATTTTTCAAATTTAATATTTCATTTAAATTCCAAATTTGAATTTCAACAATTAATAACAGTTCATTAACTGCTTTTGGCCGTATGAAAGGATATAATTTTTCAAAAGAAATGTCTTTTTGATTTTATAAATAATATTAATTTTACTAAATCATTATTCATTTTTTGAGAGAAAAAAATCCAAAAATAGATTTTCTATTTTGCCAAAAGATCATCTTCCAAGTGCTACAATCTGATTTTTGACCTTCATATCTTGGGAGACAGTAACCAATTGGCCTTCAAGCACATGTGAAGTGGAGAAATTTTGTCTTAGGATATTGTCTTGAGCAAATTTCTATCAATTAGTTCGGATTTAATTCTTTTATGATTATTACTGAATTTATTTTAATATTATTTTTTACAAATTTTGTAAGGTAGATTCTAACAATTGGAAGAAGAATATCATATATTAAGGATTCTGAGTGGAATAATGTAATCTGATTCATATAAGCTAAAATAATTATGGAGATACCTATCTTAGTTGAATGGAAATTTTAGCCTCAAAATGTTCGATATGTGTAATATCTGACATTGTTTGAAATCTGTGTTAAAAAATTTTCTTTCTCGGGCAAATTGTGAGAAGAATGGTTTATCCATAGATAAGAATGCGCTTTAATTTACGTTGAAGGGTGTGAGAGTACACGCGCTTGCTTAGCATTTGTCATCAATTTTGTAGAACAGTTGAGAAGGCGATTCCTCCTACTCTAACAAGAAACTGCACCGCATTAATTTGGCAAATATATATGTATAATCAATCCACTGTTATTTAATTAACTTGGATACACATACATAGTAATCAAGCCACCCTTATTTAATTAACTGCGCTATTCGTATTAAAATTCTAACCAACAATTGGTATCATAGTGACAATCCCAAGGAAATTAACCCGAACACGAACCCTGTCGCAGCGGAAATCAGTGGTGCCACCCGAGTTTTCTAGTAGGATGACAGCTCTCACAGATCGATTCTCGCTTTCTATCGTGGCTGCTGCAGCCACTCCAGGGACTCCCACGAGCTCTGGCCATGCCGTCTTACCTACATATATGCATACATCATCCAACAAAAATATTAACAAGTATTACCTACACTACAAATATATTATCCCAAAACTTTCGTTTTGAAGTAACTGGGTTTCCGAATAGTATTACCATTGGCATGCATGTATTGCTTACCGCGACATTGCGATGCCATCTTAATTAATTCCTCTACTCTTTTTCCTCTGTTTGTTATTGAGCTGTTGCAAAATGGTCATTTATTGGATGAGTATTTATAGAAGTTGCGTACGAGTGCACAGCTGATTTTCTTGACTTCGCCTGCGGCTTTCTTGGAAATTTTAAAGATTGATTAACGAAGAGTTAGGTAGATTCATATAAAGACGCCATCACAAGTGATGGGGCTGTAATGCCTGTGGCGGTCCCCCATTAAGTTTTACAGCCCGTGAATTTCACTACATATAATAAGCTAAGCTAATGCCATTTTTAAAAGAATGAGGTCCATCCTTTTTAAAATCTTGTATAAATAGATGACGTATATGTTAAAATATTGTACAATACATAGTCATCTTTAAAACATTTATAAAAATTTAAGATAAGGGTGGGAAAAGAGTATTAACATCTAATAAATATAATTTTGTTAATAGATAAAATGCTAAAGTATATATTAAAAATGCACACTATCTTTACACATATCATTAAATTATTTTGAATTATATACTTACAACATATAATTAAAGTAAAATACCAACAACGTACAAAGGTCATGTGTGCTACCAATGTACCCTTAAATCTTAGTATAACTTCATTCTTAATTAAATTAACAGATTTTTCCACCATATCCAATTTCACTACTAAAAACAAAGCAATAATAAATACATATCATGTGGCCAAGAAAGATGGAGACTTGATCGGGCAGGACCACTTCCCTTATACTTTTCTGGTATATCCTTGTTTAGCAATAACATTTTCGAATAATATAATAAGGCTAACTTGATGATAAACAGCTACCTTATGTATTTGAAGGTGATTAATTTATTCTTTTCTTAAGTCATATATATTACAAGAAAGGACACTTTGAGGTATAAAAATTTTTATGGCTAAATATCACATTTTTGTCATTAAATATATAATTAATTAACCATAAAAATCTATCATTGCAACGTACTATCGTTGGTAAACTTTACTGTCGATTGTATTTAGTAAAATTAAAAGTTTGTAGAAATAAAGTTTATAGAAAATATTGGTTTTAGCTATGAAAATATAGTTACGTGCAAATTTTTTTTTTTTATTACAAGATTGTAAATATGACTGTTTTTCAATTTCATTGCTAAAATAAAAATTGCTACGACTTTCAAAATTTTGGAGCCAATGACTATATTTGCCTATAAATTATTTTCATAGTTAAAATATAAATTTATCTATAAAATGAGGATTATAGTCAATTATTAAATTTCCAACAATTTACTTTTCATTGCTTAAATGTAAATTTAGCTATGAAAAAAGTATCTATTAAAATTTTATATTTGACTGTAAATTCTTTTTATCGGTAAAATACATATTTAACTATGAAATTAAGTTTATACTAAAATCTTTTATTTGTTTGCAAAATATTTTTATTTTGAAAATATAGATACAAAATGCAAAACATTAAAATATATTTTTTAAAATAATCGATAAACATTGTTTAAATTCCGTGTCTTTTTTTCTTTTAGTAGAAAATATCAAATCAACAAATGTTCATCCTTAATGCACAATATATATATATATATATATAGAGAGAGAGAGAGAGAGAGAGAGAGAGAGAGAGAGAGAGAGAGATAAAATATAAATAATGCATAAAAATTAAAAAAAAAACTTACAAATTGTCTTTTAAAACACTACACAAAGAAAATAAAATTTATCAAGCGATATATATAATACAAACTATGCTCTCTCTTGAATCCCTTATTGAACATTTAAGCCATCTTGTAAAATAAGACGTTTTCGTAGGTGAAGATCCTAACAGCTTTGAAGTGCCCGAATTTTGAAAAAAAAAAAAAAAACACAAATAAATGTTGTTTCGTTTCTAAACATCCTACAACTTTGAAGTGCCTTAATCGTGTACCAATTTGGAGTACCTTCTACAATTATTTCAAAAAATGGAAAGCAATTTGAAAATGCAAAGCTCATGAAGTTTTATTCAAATTTAGGCATAAAACGTTTTATCTTTATTATGCCTACTCATTCCCAAGCCAATGAGCAAGTAGAAGTCATCAACAAAGTCATCAAGCAGATGTTGAAGACTCGAATAGAACCAGAGAAAGGGGTTTGAGATAGAGAACTACCACAAATGCTCTGGTCTTATCGAACCACAACAAGGACAACTGTGGGAGACACTCCTTTTTCTTCACTTTTGGAATAGAAGCAGTCATCCTAATTTAGATTGAGATTCCAATGACCAAATCATGCTACTTCAACAATCAACAAAACAGGGAAGGACTTAAATCCCATTTGAACTTGTTGAAAGAAAAAAGGGAGGATTTGCAAATTTTTTTTGGCATCTTACAAAAGGAAAATGAAAAAGTATTATGACTAGACAATCAAGCCATGAAATTTTAAGGTGGGAGTCTTAGTTCTCTAGAAAGTGATGGTCAATTTAAAAGAACTACGATATGGAGTGCTTGGTCGAAATTAGGAAGGGCCCTAATGACTTGTGGGAGCACCAAAGTGCAAAGTTTACAAATTAGAAGACCTAGATGGTTAATATGAAAGAACTCGGATATGTAGTGTGTGGCCCAAATCAGGAATGACCCTAGCGAGTTGTACGGACTCCAAAGTGCAGAGTTTGAAAATTAGAAGACTTGAATAGAAGGCTTGGGACACCCTAAGATGTGAATCATTTTAAGATCAATTACCAATAGGATTTTGATGCTACAAAAATGCATGTAGTCAAAGCTAATAAAATGTCATTTTTGCATGAAAAATAAAGTCTATAAGTTCTCTCAACTTTTTTGTCCAAACTATACTCTCAAGTTTGAGTTGAAGCATTTTTTGAATTATCAGTGGAAAAAAAAAAGATTAATAAGATCTAGAGTGCCCTGGGGTTCGAGTAGTACCACCTGCTTGAATTATTGCCAAGAAGAAGATTAATAAGATTTAGAGTATCTTGTGGTTTAACCAAAACCACCCAGTTGAATTATCACCAAGAAATCAATTAGATCTAGAGTACCCTAGGGTCCAAGTAGAACTACATGCTCGAATTATCACTAGGAAGAAAGTATAAACAAGTTTATGATATCGATAGGGTCGAGCCAGATTGCTTTTTTGGACCATATAAAACATAGTTAAGTTTGGGGCATGACATTATTTTTCTAAATGGGACATCTAAACCCCCAAAGTTCTTCTAAGTGTAAGGCCCTTCCTCAAACCAAGGAGACTAGCCAACCAGGGTGGCAACAAGAAAAGTGTCTAAGTCCATGGCCTCTCCTTGGACAAAGATAAGTTGGTCAATGATTTCGTCCCACATAAAAATTTTGTAAGTTAATAGTGCCACTAAGATAAGGAAATGTGGCATCAATTAAATGAAAATTCTATTAAGTCCATATTTCATGATTGGATTGCTCCTACATCCAATATTCCAATATCATACCATGAAATTAGAAAAAGCAAATGTAGTTAGACTATAGTATAAATAAAAGACAAAAGTTCATTGATAATTGAAGAAATGGGGTGCAATGCTTTGAAAGAGAAAACAAAGAAAAAGCACACAAGAAGCTTGATGAACATAAAGAAGAAGGGTACATCCCTATTCTTGGTGTTGTGCTAAATGAATGTATAGCTCTCACAAGTGCACAAATGACAATCAAGTAATAAAGTGATAAGTGAAGTATTGTTCTCATGAGGACTTGTGTGTTGATTTGTCTATGAAAATCAACTCTACTACAATCTGGGATTGAAGAACAATTTAAAATAAAAAAATGGATTGAGGAAACTAATTGAGATTAAATGCAAAAAAAAAAAAAAAAAACTAAAACAAATGACTACAGAAAAATCAAATAGATAAATTGAGGACAACTGATTAAAACTAGTTAAGGTGTTTAAATCCCCAAGGTTAGAAGATTTGTTTTGCTGAAGCATGTTGCTACAACACTAAAACTAGCAAGTCACCTCATTAACTATAATCCTTATAATTACTTATGCATCTCCCAAACACTATATGACTTGAATTCTTTTACTTCATCTAACATAACCCTGTGCCAAATTTTGATCAAGATTATCCATGAAGTTTCGATTCCAATGTATTATATAAGGTATTTAGATCAAGATTCTTTCTTCCTATTTTTCTATTCTACTCACCATTTTTTTGTCTTTTGCTATAGTTCTCCCTTTTACTCCATCTTTTTTTTTTCTCTATTTGGCCCCCTTCTTTCAACTACAATTTATATCTTCTCTAAGTAACCATGTTTCCTGTAACATCCCAACCCCTAAGAAACTCAGTTGGACTTAGCCACTTTATTCTTAGCAGACTTGTCCACAGGGCAGGTCGAGTTTTATGTTACATTTACAAGTACACAACTTGCATCTTGATTCCTTTATTCTAAATCTTATTGAACCTTTCACGAGTGTCTTACCCAATTTGATCAATTTTAAATTCAATAAGGCATTACAAGTAGAAAAAAGAATATTTCTATAACTCTTTATTTATTAAAGAAAATAAAGAAGTACATTATTGAATTCGTAATCAAGAGTACATAACTCAAAATTTTAAAATAAAAATTCAGCGGAAGTCTTACTCAAAATTGTGCAACATACCCTTACATTTAAAAGGAAACTTTCCAAAAATAGAAGCTTTTTAAATGTAGCTATTATCAAATTTTCATGGTCTTCTTGATTCAATTTCTTGAAAAATAAAGAGTAAGGGTGGGCATACAACCCAGTGGATGATCCATCAAACAACTAACTTACTATTCCAAATCACTAATACATCCAAATTCACATACTTTCATACATTAAGTGTTTCACACAACAAGTTGATTTCAAGTTGACTCTATGACTGAAAGGGGGGTCTATTCTCTTAATGTTCTCAATTTAGATACCCCTCTTTAGTGTGGAAAGACATTTTTTACTACTTTTCATTGGAAACCACGTTTCAAGTATCTCTTAGTTGCACTTTGCAACCACACACTCCAAGTATGTGTTAAGAACACCCATAACATCCATACAGGTCACTATGATACTACATGGTTCTTATCTTCACTTTCTCATATTGAAATTCACATAATAATGATAGTAAATTAGAGTATTAAATTTTAGAATTTAAACATTCAAGAAAGCATGGAAACACACATAGCATGCTTGAAAACTTAAAGCAAACCTAAGCGTAGTTTCTAGGCATGGTATGATCTCATGAATGATTAAAAACATGAAAACATGTTAAAGTGAAATTTAAATATGATCAATCATGCTAAAATTAAATAAATCATGCTATAAACTGAAAAATAAACATGCATGAACATGCTAGGAACTTGAAATAACAATATAAAAGTTCTAGAAATCTCTTCCACCTTAATCTAAGTTTCTTGTTGAATCTAGCAGAGGTTCCCCTTATCTACCACTTTCAGAATTTAAAAAACTTTCAATCAGCAACAAAAGCACTTAAAACAACTCATTAGAAGACTAAAATTAAAGCTTCTCACTTGTGAACGCAAGAGAAGTGAAAAGAGATGCCAAGAAGAGGGCTTAGAACAAGCAAAGAGGGAAATGTCTACTCTTTGTTTTGGGATGAGAAAAATGAGAGCATGAGGGGTTTATATAGATGTTGAAGAGCACTAGGGGGACGTTTTGGTCAGTCTTGGGCAGCTCAAAGTTTGGGCAAGTTTTCAAACAAGAGAGGACGGTTTGTATAAAGAGGGCAAGTGTGCTCATGGTTGGCAAGTGAGACCACTATGACTTTCTAATTCAAAAGGTAAGAGTACAATCTTGTTTCCTAACTATGTGTGAACACAAAAAAGTTTAAATCATATTCTAATTCAAATGGGATATCCCATTTGTGCTCATGGCACATTTCCTTTTTGGTTTCCTTGCTTGCTCATCACACAAACACACAAAGAATACTTTCCCATTCTCTTATTTCTTGGAAATCAAGCATGAGTGTACACTATCAGATTTGGGGGCACACTATATAATAGTCAAAGATGATCATCTTGGTTTCAATAAACTATTTAAATAGGGTTGCTCACGTGTGTGCACACACACATGTACATGGTTGGGCTGTGTAATACCCCGATTATTTTGTATGCGTTTATGATTGAATTGATAAATTGGCATAGATTCATGTATATATATTTGTGCCTAAATATGTGACATCTTATTGATGCGTATATATGTGTGTGTGTGTGTGTGTGTGTGACATATTATCTTGAATTGACGTAGAAATATGCAATTATATGATTAATTAATTAATTGGTGTAGAAGTATGTATGTATGTATATGCATTAATACAACCACATGTATATATATTAATTAATGTATGTACTAATACTGGGCATGTAGTAATATATGGGTATAAATATATATACTTAGTATGTGTATATGCATAATATTCTTCATTATTATAATAGTTTTCACTATTAAAACATTTAGTATAAGGAAATAATAGTTTTGATATTATATTATTTTTGAAATTTAAATATATATATACATATATAAGTATGTGTGAAATTAAATTTGTAAACTTATTTAAATTATTAGGTACAAAAACATATGTTTAGTTGTATTTATGAATTTAGAATATATATATATATATATATATATATAAGTAATAATAATAAAGATTTAATGGGGCGCATGGGCCCAAGCCCGCGTGAAATCGCACTAGGCTGGCCCATGCACGAAATCATGTGGGCCAGCCCAAAAATTAAAAAATAAAATAGAAAAAATGAAAAAAAATGAAAAACAAAAAAATACCAAAAAAATACAAAATAAGTTCAAAAAATTTCGAAAAAAAATACTAAGAAAACCCTAATCTCTAACCCTAAACCTCTAGTCGTCCCAACCAAGTGAAAAAAGAAAATTTTCTACTTTAGGAAAGTGAAATATTGGGAAACAACTCTTGGAGACTCTATATTAACTCCCCTCTCCCTTTCATTTCATTCATCCCAGCAAAAACAAGAATGATACTCCTTGTTTTCTCTCTACTTCCTTCTTGGGATCTTTGGCCTCTTTTCTTTTAAAACTATTCTTAAAAACCTATGAAGTAGTAGCAACGAAGTGCTACACAGATCTTGGCAAAAAGATCTGAAAGGAATTTAGGAAGCGACCTCGAGGTGAAATGACTCTTATTTTTTAATTTATTATTTTGATTCAAATGATACCTACTTGTGTGGTTAACTTATTTTCTTTTAAATGTCTTTTAATTAATTTATTTAAATTATTATATCGTTCATGACTAAGAGAATATATTCTGTAGTTGCGTCTTGTACGATCTTCTACATAAAAAATCAAAAGTCATCTTTCTTGTTTTGACAAAGTATGCTCTGTAGTTGCATCTTATACGATCTTCTACATCAGAAATCAAATGTCATTTTTCTTGTTTTATTTTAAATGTTGATCTGTGGTGTAATGTTATGTAGTTGGAATGTTTAAATTGTTCTTTATAGTTATTTGTTATAATCTTACAATTAATAGAAGATTAAATAGAGATTTTAACCACATACCGACACAGGATCGAATTTCCACCGTGAGCATTCCAAACAGGGGTCGTGAGGAAATAAAGGATTCGAAATTGATCCTACCACACTCCAATGGGTCTGAGCTCAGTATAGTAGTCTATCCAGAGGGATGAAATGTTGGGGGGTATCCTTTCGGTCTTTAATGACAACAAAAATAATAAATTAGTTGAATCATTTAATTCCTTGTAAATGTTTGCTATGCATGCTTTATTTTATCGAAATAATGAATTAAGTATTTGGAATGATTCATTGGGCTTTATAGCTCACCCCTTATTTTTCACATTCTAGGAAATTAAAGTAGATAGGCTATTAAGAGATCATTAAGAAATTTTTTATTTGAATTTATTGTAGGGCATGTGGGCCCAATTCATTTATTTATGTTTTGAAATTATTCTTCGTTGTATTGAATAAATGTACCAGTACTCAAAATTTTTGAATATATAAATAAAGGCTTCTATTTATTTATGATATTATGAATTACTTTGTACATAGACTAATGTGCACAGGATATATCATGAATATGAAAAAAAAAATAGAATAAGGATAATGTAACACAGGCCTACCTCCCAAGCAGCCCAAAGTAAGATACTGTCGAATGACATGGGCCCGGGGCAAAGGAGGCAAGGTGTTCCAAAAGTAGTATGCCCCGAGCCCACGTCATCCAATGGTATCTTACTTTGGGCCACTTTGGAGGTGGGCTCATGTTACGTTATCCTTATTCCATTTTCTTTTCCTTGTCCATGAGATATCTTGTGTGCATTAGTCTATGTACAAAATAATTCATAATATCATAAATAAATAGAAACCTTTATTTATTTATTCAAAAATTCGCAGTACTTATACATTTATTCAATACAGCAGAGAATAATTTCAAAACATAAATAAATGAATTGGGCCCACATGCCCTACAATAAATTCAAATAAAAAAATTTCTTAACGATCTCCTTATTGCCTGTCTACTTTAATTTCCTTAAATGTGAAAATTAAGGGATGAGCTATAAAGCCAGTGAATCATCTCAAATATTTAATTCATTATTTCGATAAAATAAAGTATGCATAGCAAACACTTTCAAAGAATTAAATGATTCAAACAATTTATTGTTTTTGTTGTCATTAAAGACCGAAAGGATAACCCCCCCCCCCCCCCCCCCCCCCTGAATTTCATCCCTAGGGAAAGAGCTACTATACTGAGCTCAGACACAATGGAGTAAGGTAGGATCAAATCTGAACCCTTTGTTTCCTCACAACCTCTGTTTGAAATGCTCACAATGCAAATTCGACCTGATGCTAGTACGTGGTTAAAATCTCTATTTAATCTTTTATTAATTGTAAGATCATAATAAATAACTATAAAAAACAATTTAAACATTCCAACGACATAACATTACACCACATATCAACATTTAAAATAAAAAAAGAAAAATGACGTTCGATTTCTGATATAGAAGATCGTGTAAGATGCAACTATAGAGTATACTCTCTCAGTCATAAACGATATAATAATTTAAATTAATTAATTAAAAGACATTAAAAGAAAATAAGCTAACTACACTAGTAGGCATTATTTGAATCAAAATAATAAATTAAAAGATGAGAGTCATTTCACCTCGAGATCGCTTCCCAAATTCCTTTCAGATCTTTTCGCCAAGATCTATGTAGCGCTTCGTTACTACTACTTTGTAGGTTGTTTAAAACATCTTTAAGAGAAAATGGACCAAAGATGCCAAAAAGGAGGCAGAGAGAAAGTAAGGAGTATCATTCTTGTTCTTGCTAGGATGAATGAAATGAGGGAGAGAGGGGGGGTTTATATAGAGTCTTCAAGGGTTAGTTTCGTAATATTTTACTTTCCTAATGTAGAAAAATTTCTTTGTTACTTGGTTGGGGTGGCTAAAGGTTTAGGGTTAGAAATTAGGGTTTTTTTTTGTATTTTTTGGTATTTTTTGCGTTTTTCGTTTTTATGTTTTTATTTCTATTTTTAAAAATTTTTGGGTTGGCTCGCATGATTTGGCGCACAGGCCGACCTAGTACAATTTCGTGTGGGCCTGGGCCCATGAGCCCCATTAGACCTTTTTTTTATTATTATTACTTATATATATATATATATATTTCAAAAATAATATAATATCAAAACTATTGTTTCCTTATACTACATGTTTTAATAGTGAAGACTATTATAATAATGAAGAATATTATGCATATACACATACTAAGTATATATATTTATACCCATATATTACTACAAGCCTAGAATTAATACATACATTAGTTAATATATATACCATGTGGTTATATTAATGCATATACATAAATACTTCTACACCAATTAATTAATTAATCATATAATTGCATATTTCTAAATCAATTCAAGATAATATGTCAAATATATATATACATGCAATAATAAAATGTCACATATATAGGCACAAATATATATACATGTGTCTATGCTAATTTATCAATTCAATTGTATACGCATACAACATAATCGGGGTATTACATTTTACCGTCCTTAAAAGGGATTTCGTCCTCGAAATCTATCACTAGGCTACGCGAGTGTCATCTAATCGAGCATTTTTAGTGAAAAGTTTTGGATACTTATTCTGTATTTCACTTTACGATTCCCAAGTAGCTTTTTCTATTCCATGGTGTTTCCAGAGGACTTTGACTAAGAAATATCTTTTGTTCTTATGCTTTGTACCTTGCAATCTAAAATCCTAATCACGATATCTTCATATGTGGCATCATTTTAGATGTGCACTTCTTCCCAACGGATTATGTGGGAGGGATCTAGTTCGTATTTCTTCAACATTGATACGTGAAATATGTTGTGAATTGAGGACATTTGATTCGAAAGGTCTAACTCGTAGGCGCATTCACCGATCTTCTTGAGTATTTCGAAGGGTCCAATAAATGTAGGTGCTAGTTTTCCTTTGATTCCAAATTGTTTGATTCCTTTTTGAGGGTTGATCCTTAGAAGCACTTTATTGCCTAAGTGGAATTCTAGAGGCCTTCTTCTCCTATCAACATAACTTTTTGGTCTACTCTAAGCAGTGGTCAGTCGCTTCTGAATTTGTTTCACCAATTTGTTCATTTCGCGTATGAGATCTGGCCTAGTAAGAATGTGATCCTCAAGTTCAGTTCAACAGGTTGGTGATTTGTAGGGCTTCCCATAGAAGGCTTCGTATGGAGTTATCCTTCTACTTGCATGATAACTATTGTTATAGGCAAACTTTGCCAGATGCAGGTACTTACTCCAGTTCCCTTTGAAGTCAAGGATGCAAGACCTCAGCAAGTCTTCTAGCGTCTGGATGACTCTTTTAGACTGGTTGTCTGTTTGAGGGTGAAAAGTCGTACTCATGGTGAGTGTAGTGCCTAGTTCCTTCTGTAGACTCTTCCAAAATTGTGAGGTGAAATGGGTGTCTAGGTCTGACACTATTGTCTTAGATACCCCATGAAGGCATATTATCTCTCTCACATATAGTTCACCTAGTTTACTGGCTTGGTCTATGGATCTCATGGGCAAGAAATGTGCCACTTTAGTGAGGTGATCCATAATCACCTAAACAGTATCCTCCCATTTCTGATTTCTGGGTAACACACTGACAAAATCCATTGTAGTGTTATCCCACTTCCATTCTAGGATCATAAGTGGTTGTAACAATCTAGAGGGCTTTCAGTGATCTGCCTTTACTTGTTGAAAGGTTAGGCACTTAGAGATGTAGTTGGCTACATCTTTCTTCATGCCTCTCCACCAATAGGTTTTTCAGAGATTTTGATACATCTTATCTCTACTTGGATGCATCGTGTACTTTGTTTGATGGGCTTCATTTAGAATGGTTTGCCTACTCGATCCATTTTGGGTTACGCAAATTCTTTCTCCGAGCCTTAAGGTACCTTCGACATCCATTCTAAAGTCGGTATGCTTTCCTCATTGAATTCCTTCAATCAACATTGTGAACCATTTGTCTTGTCTTTAATCTTCCCTGATCTGATGCAGAAGTTCCGATTGATAAGTCATATTCTGTACATAAGCTCGTTCTTCATTTAATGTTACGTCCATCCTAAAGTCTTCGATCAGTTGGTACATCTGACCCTTTTCCTCCTCCTGTTTGCTGAAGTTTCTACTGAGGGCATCTGCGACTACATTGACTTTTCCTGGATGGTAATGGAGTTGGAAATCGTAGTCTTTAAGGAATTTCATCCACCTACGCTGCCTAAGGTTCAATTCTTTCTGGGTATAGATGTATTTCAAATGTTTGTGATCTGAAAATAGGTTAAACCTCTCGCCGTACAGGTAATGCATCCATATCTTCAACGCAAACACTATAGCCGCTAGTTCTAAGTCATGTGTTGGGTAGTTTCGTTCATGGGTCTTTAGTTGTCACGAGGCATAGGCAACAACCTTTCTTTCTTGCATTAAGACTGCACCCAATCCATTTTGTGATGCATCTGCGTATACAACATACGTGATGCCATGAGTTAGAGTGACTAAGATAGGGGCCGAAGTCCATCTCCTCTTCAGTTCTTGGAATGATTGTTCACACTTCTCATCCCAATTGAACGAAACTTCTTTTCTGGTCAGTCTGGTCATAGGTTCTGCTAATTTAGAAAAGTCATGAATGAACCTTCTGTAGTATCTAGCTAGGCCCAAGAAGCTTCGGATCTCGGTGACCATCTTAGGTTGTTTCCAATCTGTGATAGCTTCCACCTTTTTAGGATCTACAGAGATACCTTCCGCTGATACTACATGACCAAAAATTTAATCGCCTTCATCTAGAATTCACACTTGCTGTACTTGGCATATAGTTGGCATCTTCTAAGTGTTTCTAACATGATCCTCAAGTGTTCTAAGTGTTCCTCTTTGGACTTAGAGTATATTAGGATGTCGTCAATGAATACCACGACAAACTGGTCAAGGTATTGCCTAATGTAACACCCCGTAACTTCGCGAGCGTACCACGTAGCGAGCAAATAATTAAATAAATAAAATATCAATAAATAAATAGTTATTTATACACATAGTAGATGAGCTAAAATGA
>JAJIYU010003716.1:0-25000 GCA_030144865.1 Tinospora cordifolia
CCACCATTTGCACCCAAAATTTCTTAAAATCCTTGAAATTAATTTATTTGACTTATTTTATTTATTTTCCTCAAATTAATTATTATTTGACAAAATTTTGGGGTATTACATGTACATTGTTGTACAATCAACTAAACATATATCTTTCATACAAATATTTGATCTAGTGAAGCTTTTGGTAATATTCATTACTAATAAACAAAAAAAAATTAAATTCATGAAAAAGAAATAAAATGAAACAAAATACTGCAAAAAATATTACATATATAAAAACTTGAAATTATAAATTAGACTAAATATGTTAGAATAAATTTCATATCTCTTGAATGTGATCGTTATCAATAAGATGATCAATATCAGTAAGATGATCAATTCTACCCTCGAGGTGTTAGAAAAATCTGTAATATCCAAATTTGTTTATTATCATGGTCATAATCAAGAGCGTGATTAACAAAATGTGCAAAAATGGGGCATTTACGTGATTATCGCCGTAATGAAAGTATTTACCGCGTTAATGTTGGACAAACCTAGAAAATGGGGAAAAATGTGTCGTTCTGGTTACTGCGATCAGTGACAGCGGTGATAACAAAAAAAATCCAGAAAACGGTTTTGCATTGGTTACCATGGTCACCGACTGCGGTAATGTAGGACTATATAAAGAAATTCCTGCGTAGGAAGCCCTAATATCCTCCATTTCTCTCTTAGAGCTTGTGATTTCTTCCATAGATCGGTTCACTTCAATTTCTCTTGGTTCCATCTGAGTTCTTCAACAACTTTAGCTCACTCAAGCATTCTTAGCTACTTGTCAAGCAAACGGGGAAGAAGAACTACACCAAGCAAAGAAGAATTGAGGGATTTCATGTCTTGCATAAGGACAAACTAGGTGAGCCACATTTTTCCTCTTCAATGAGTGTTCAATCACCATTATTTGGTGTGTTCTGAGTATGGATGTTGTGTTTGGAATGAAAACAAAAGTGATTGAAGGTTGGGGCATCGTGTTCAAGGTGAATGAAAAGGAGAAAGCAAATAACGCGAGGTATAGCATTATTTCTTCGATCTTTTCTTATTTTAAATGTTTTCCGTGGCTGTAGGATGTGTATTCTAAGCTTAATTATGTGTGGTTGAATGTAAAGACCCAAAAGGGGCTACAAACAGGATAGCGTACGCGAGGATAACATTTTGGGAAAAATCCCATAGTTACTGCGGTAACGGACCGCGATAACGTATATACCCCACTGGTCACCGCGGTAACTCGGTCGCCGGTTTTAGTTTTTCGTCCCAACCTTGTGTACATGGTGAGATACAAATGCCGTGAGACCATTAGACTATTATTAGACAAGTGAAGAATGCTTCAAACTCATGAACTATAAATGTTTAATGGTATAGATTAAAGATCTAAGGTGACTACAGACAGGAGCAACAACTCAAGGGAACCGAAAATCAGGTGAATGAGATTTTCTTGCTTACTAGTATTATTCAAATTTTGAATGCATAACATGATGTTTGGTTAGCTTGTTATGTATTTAGAAGCATGCTAGGACTTACTTGATTGATCTTGATTGGAATGACTTAATGTGTATCCATGATGTTTGGTTACCTGTATTACAACATGCATAGACGGAGAATTCATGTGTTGATCTTCATGAATAGTTGAACATATCTGATTAGTTTACTTGAATGTTAATTATGATGATTGTGTATGTGGATTGGAATGGAATGTGAAACTAAAGAAGGTTAAATTAAGATTTAATAACTCTATGTATTGGGGCAATGATAAACTACATAGTGTCATCATGGGTATCCCACCCAAGCTGGCTGCGACATCTGATTGATTTGTCAGACTATGAGTCACCTAGGACCTCTCTCCTTAGATCGTAGTCCCAAAAGGCAACTGGCCCTCGGGCATTATCCCTAGATTTGCGCCCCGACCACACGAGGACACCGAGAGTAGAGCTCTTTCGGTCATCGAAACTCGACGAATTGACCAATAAAGTGTTTAAAACACCCTAATGTAATAAAAGTGTTTGCATGTTGTGTATTCTGCTTTGTATAATTCTAGTGATGTGTAGGGATGATCCACTGGGTTCTTGAGCTCACCCCATTATTTCATTACAAGTGATCATTGATATTGTATGAGCGACCAGCCATGCGAGCCTGTCATGTGGGGTGAGACCTCACTGGGAGGTTATCATAGTTTTTGGTTTACTGTTTTATCATTTTGTTGTAAATGATTTGAACTGGGCATGTGCCCTCCATCTTTTAAACTATTTTACATGTAAATTAAATGTTTTGGGACTTAGGCCAATTGAGCCATGTTTATGTCTTCATAATATGCTTTAAAAATGATTATAAAATTATTAATCCACTGCAAAGTGTTTTGCTTTGTTAAATATGCTTTAATTTTGATTTTGTAAGTATTTAGAACCGCTACATACATTTTCTTGATGAATCTCATTTTACTAAAAAAAAAACTAGCATTTTAATGATCATTGGGTATTTAAATTGATTTCATAACTTATTTGAAAGAAAGACTTTGAAGCAAGAGATAAACAGAAAGAAAAGGAATGAGGTAGCCTTCAACTCTCAGTGAATGATCCAAATCCAAGTCTGGTGTCTCCTGTCGAATGGGCGTGCCATCTCCATTCGCTTCCCTAACGACTCATCACATACAGAAGATCGAGAGCTGGGGTGTGACATATGATGGGTACGCAATTGGTAACCTTTCATTTCACATAAGTGACTTGTATTTGCAATATTGTTCTCTTATGGTTTCTTATTATTATACTACTTCTTGTGATAATTTTTCTTTTTCCTAATTGATGAATTATTTTGATCACCATGAGTAGTAAGATTATGTTGTCCACGACCACATCTTTGATTATTACCTTGACGTCAACTTTTGATTTTTTATAATTATCATATGTAACATTCACTTTTGAGAATGAAGCACAACCAAGATGTTGAGCTTCATGATTTCTCATTAATAATCATTATTTTGCTGGACAACAAGAAGACAAGAAATTAATTTAAAATATTTCTTGAAACCTTTATCTCAATATTGCTATTGTAGGAACATGTTCAAAACATGGAATGTGGAGAGTGTTTTTTCTAACATATCATAGTTAATAATATTTTCTCCGCGTAGTTTTAATTGAGGAGTGATTTTGAATATGATAGAGTTATACTCGCTTATAGATTTAAAGTATTGGAAACATACATAATTATAGTTATACCAAGCTTTGATAAAGGTTTAAAATAATTTCGGTTTGTACTCACAAGGTAAGAGAATAATTTACTACGAGATACTCATTTTTTAGATGCTTATTAAGATAGTGGAAAAGAAATATCATTGCTTTGACACGATCTTGAAAGGATGTACTATTTTTATCTTTAATGATTATTTTAAGATTATTAGCTTTAAGGTGCTTCTTAGCATTTAAAACCCATAATAAATAGTTATTCAATATAATTGTAATATTCTATATCGGTTCGACACTAGAGTGATGCCTGGGCTAAATGAGCAATTGCGAGCCTTACTAGTTTCGAACGCTTTTGGGAGACTCAGGTTCAAGTCTTGCCAAGAACAAAACCCTACACCCAGCCAGTGGTAGCTAAGGTAGGGACAATGTCAGTACGTAATGGGTCTGGTTGTTACTAATGCTATTAGAATCGCTCTAGGTGTAATGACAGTGTGAGTCTTGAGAATAGGACTACTCCAGGGGGTAGAGTGTAATATCCTACATAGGTCCGATATTAGAGCGATGCTTGGGCTAAATGAGCAATTGCAGTCTTACTAGTGTTGGGCGATTTTGGGAGACTCAAATTCGAGTCTTGCCAATAATAAAACCCTATACCCAGTTAGTGGTAGCTAAGGTAGGGATAATATCGGTACGTAGTGAGTTTAGGTTGTTACAATAATATTAAGGGCAACAAACTTGCATTTAGCTAAATTAGACATAAAAAATAAAAAAAAATTATAACTTACTTGAAAAGATTAGGTAGCAAGACAAAATTAGCAAAAATTTGTCATAAAAGGTTGTAATGAGGGGAAAATGGGTAGAAACTTATGTTTATAGTAAAGAGGAGGTAGCACAACTCACACTTGTAGCAAGGAAAAAATAAAAGAGACTTGTGCTAATAACATGTTATGAAATGAAAATAACCTTATTATAGGGACATAAATAGAGAATTGAAAAAAAAATCAGAATAGAGAAAGATACATGGGAAGAAGATAAAGCTTTGTTTTATTAATAGAACTTTCAGAAAAGTTTCTTCATATAAAAATGAATACTAAGTGTCCTATTTATAGAAATTTCTTTCTTAGTCATCAAGTAACTTTCAATGGCCAACATTGATTTTTTCATCATTAAGCAATCGATTGTATCAACATTATATCATTATTGCATCATCAAACTTATAAGATAAACATTAATATTATTTAATGATATTCATAACAATAATTTCAGTGCTTAATTCTAGTGAAAAATTTTCAAATTTTTAAAATTGAAGTATCAAATTTGATATGTAGATAAGTCTTAATTGTAATGTATTTATACTACTAGCACCAAAGCATGTTAGCCCATGTGTCTTACATTTGTTTATACTATTGCCATCCTCCTTTAAGTGATTTTCCCTTAAAAATTAATGCACCATCACAAAATTTTCTCTAAAATTTTGTAATTGATTGGGATTCCGGCACATAAATAAATAGTGGAACGCATAAAGAAATCTCCATTTTATCAATTGATTGGGTTTATGGTTTTACAATCATGTTATTTCATTAATCATCAATTGAAACAAACCAATCATGGACTGTTTACTAATACCAATTATTGTGGATTAGTCATTAGTCATTATAATATTGTTTAATTAGATCAATTAAACAATTAGTTGATTAGTACATATTGCACGGTTTGTACTAATCAGTTCAATATCTTTGCTATTACTTCAAAACGAATAAGTTCAATGCACATTGCTTGGGCTGCTATTTATGAATATTTTGATCTTAATTATGTATGTGCTAATTGTTTATGGGCACTACTTACTGATTATTTAACTATGATTACAATATTCATGCAACACGTCATCTACTTAATGTAACTCTAATTTTGATGTATGATATATATATATATATATATCTATATAGTTAATTATGATTTGGATGACAAAATATTGAATCGTCATAATCTAAGACACAAATATTATTAGAATGATATTAATTAATGTTCACCAAAGTGACTTAGTCGATAAAATTTTGATAATAATTGAGTAGCAAAAGTTTATTACAAAAAGATTTAGTGTTTAGAGATAAACAATGATCAAACCCAAAAGTAGATCATTGAGTTTGTCCAACTAAACAAATTAGAATAATTAGTATATTTGTTATGATTATTCTTTTCCTCTTAAAGGAGTAAATTTATAATGATTTCATGTATAATTAATTAGCCCCTAATAGTGAATAACATTTTTACTAGTTTGAGACGACTAGCATAATTATAATCTTTGCCCAAATGGCTAATTATTTTATTAGGTGTTGATCCTTTTTAGAGTTAATTGTTTGTTACTTGTTATTATTTATATAGTTGGTTTATTATTGTGTGTAAAGACCTTAATTGGGTCTAATTTTTCAGATGAGAAAGATGAAGTCTTATTTAACTTAGGGCTAGGAGACTTGGACTGTAATACCCTAAAGAATAGAATTGCCAACTACAAAAAAAAGAAATGCATGTCCGCGTCATAATCTCAAAAAGAAAAATGGGTTCGCATGAGGACCGCGGTCCTGGGTTAGGATACCACAGTCCTGTGACAAAAAATTCGTAAATTTTGGCAAAGAAGTGATACCGCGGTTCTGGTACGTAGTCCTGCAATTAGGAACAGTGCTAAGACTGCGGTCTTAAGATCAATGACCACAGTACTGCAATTGAAAACCATAAATGGAAGGTGGAGTGCTAAGACATGTATATATATGTACATTACATTAGTGCGCAACCCTAATCACTCCATTCCATTTTGTAGTTACCGTACTCACGAAGAAAACCCTAGCCGCCCCCGTGACCTCCTTCTTCCCCATCAACACTCTAGTTACCCCATCTCCTTATTACAAACTCATAAACACTAACAAGAGAAAAAAAAAAACATCGGTGACGATGCAATCTCGTTCAGGAAACCTAAGTCACTAAGTCACGAAGTCACTTACATTGGTTTTATGTTACATTCTGCTACAAGTAAGATGGACTGTAATGGACTCTAAGCATTGTTTCGCTCTCTACAACATGACAAAAACCCAAAGTCGTTAGAAATCGTTCCATGCGAGGCGAACGAAAAGAACACCGAGCAAGAACAAGGTATAAAGTCTGGCTGTCTATTATATTTCACGTCCAAATGTTAAAACTCAATGAATCACAGTAGCATGCCAATCTTGTTTCGAAACTAATGCTATCTATAACAGCTTAACATTCAATAGAGTAATAATCATTCCTTTTGGGTGTACCATCTTAGATTTAGTGTGTCAAACTACATTGTGTGCACAAAAAAGAAACCAAAAGCAATAAAAGACGCAAGAAAGTGTGGCTTCTAGGAAAAATAGCCGGAATACTGCAGTAACACTTCACGTTACCGCAGTAGTGCAATTGAGACCATGAGAATACCACAGTCTCGAGTCTCTTGCACACGTGGGAAACCAATTCGCCTATCACATACCATGTGGTTTAGCAAATAATTGATCTATGAGTTGAAAAACACTATGAATGCATATACTGATGAAGATCATATACTAAAATGAAAGGTTAAGGATTTTAAACCATCAAGGCAAGAGTTAGAACGTGGAGACTGAAATAACAGGTGGAAATGAATTTACTTGCTCTTTAACATTATTTTAGTCTTGAATGTAAAGCTTGATTGGGTGATTAGTGTTCTACAATCTTAGAAGCATGCTAGGGACGTTATGATGCTTGATTGAATGATTTCTTTCCCAATTAGACCACATGTTGTATGATTCCTGTAATTTTAATACTATATGGTTATGTGCCAGATATGATTTTAATTGCATGATATGATCTATGTAACTGTAGCATGATTAAGGATTCGTTAGCATATGCTTACATACACTGTGAAAGTTGAGATTAATGATGCATGCTAGTGGTTACTAATTGAAGATAACTAAGATCCTAACCACATATCAAGATGATAATACAGATTTTATGGCAATAGTTTGATATCATCGTGGATATTTCCCCCACCCTAGGTAGGTGTCCATGCTATTGTGGCAGTAGTTGAGAAGGGACTGAGGATCAAGCGAAACCTCATTCCTTAGGTTGTGTCATGATGAAAAATTGGCCTTCGGGGCGTTGCTTCCAAGAGTTCAGGCACAGGGGAATATTGAGGAGTTTTTTTTTGATCTTAACCTCAACCGAAACAATTGAAGTGTTTGAGATGCCTAATGATTTATAAGTGTTTGTATGTTTTATGTTCTTGACTTTAATAATGTTTGAGATGTGTTGCACATGATCCACTAGGCTTTTGAGCTCACCCCACTAATCTATTTTCTGGTAATCACTAAAAATACTTGCTCATAGGCAAGTGAATAGAGACCATCAGAGTAGTTTGATACAATCTACTGTTGAGCTTGTATAGGAGTAAAAATCTATAATTTGTTTATAGTTGTAGGGCATGGAGCCCACATTTAATTTATGTTTGATCATCTTATTGACTTTGTCCATGGGGCCAAGCATTGGTTTATTATTTATTTGAATTTAAGCCATGGGGCCAGTCTTTCGTTATTGTTGAATTTTGTTTAATTATCACACCATCCCTATGTTCTAGTCATACATACTATTGTTATGTTTTTGCACTCTAATGTTTTACTAGGATGGTTATGAGAAAGAAAGAAAAGAATGTAAGTAACGTCTCAGTTCTCGAATATGGTAAGTAGGAATGACTGCATCGGTTGACTTGATTCCGTCTCAAAGTGAATAATGAAGATGCCCAGTTAGCAGTGTATATGACAAGATTTTGGGGCCAGGGTGTTACAAAGGTGGTATTAGAGCTCAGAAGTAGCTCGCTAGGAAGAGTTTAGTCAGTAACTCATCAGTAAGAGTCCAAAATGAGGCCAAAGGTCGTACTGGTCTAGTAAGATGCTCACATAGAGCTCAGTCAGTAGCTCAGTTAGTTCATTAGTTAGTGGCTTAGTTAGTAAGTCATTAGACTAGAGTCTAGAGTATAAACTATGAACTGCCAATCCTACGGAGGAGTTGGGCATTAGAGACATTGCATACTTAGGTCTAGGGAAAGATTTTAGGTATAGATTGGATGTTGCTAAGATGGCACAGTGGATCATGAATAAAAGTTTTTAGGGCATAAGCTAGAGACTGATGACATGTGAAATGAAACAATTATTTGGTCATGACTTGAAATCAAGAGGACCCTAAATCTTTGATTTCTATATGGTCTAGGACATATAAGAATTTAGAGATATGGAGGAATCTTGGACTCAGAGAATGACAGACCATGTTTGATGAGTGATAGGTGGCTTTGGACGAACTTGTTTCCCTATGCTTGGTTGGTATGGGACGTTCAAGTGTAGTGGGGCTTGGGAAGCCTTGGACATCGAGACACTTGCAAAATTGTTTCGGTCTAGTGAAATATCATGAAGCCTATGTCGATGGGCAAGAATGGTATGAGACGCTCGAACTCAGAGGCATGGGCGGAAGCTTGGACTCTTGCTATGCTAGCATGCTATTTGTAATGCATGCTTGACTGTATGTATGAATGTTTGCTTACATGCCTTGCCTATATGGAAATTTCAATGTATATGTCATGAGTGTTTTTAAATTTTGAGACCAAATCCTCTACCCAGAAATAAACAATTCATTGTGGACTTAGAAACGTAAACCAATAAGCCACTGAACAAACGAGACTTAGAGACAAGAATCTATAGTCATACTAGTACGATGAAAATAAATGCTCTAAGTATATACATGAGATTTCTTCAATTAATTTATGATGACCGAATGGTTGGATCCAAGAGACATGCTACTAGAGCTGCTACATCTGATGGAACTGAACCCCAGGGGTAAGGAGCACAGATTAATTAGATTGAGACTTAGGTTGGGGTTGTGTTGACTCCAAAGTTCTAGGATGAGATTACCAGATGAGTTACTAAGTAGGTCATTAGAGGATAGTCGTTGCCACAGATGCAAGCATAGGCAGCTCCAGAGCAGTAGGTACAAGCCCCACCTCAAGAGCAAATTTTGGTACAATAGTCGATGCCCATGCCAGAGGTTTTAGTTCGTTAGAGAGCACAGGATGAAATGGACGACAATGAATAGAGGATCACGTTGATTGAGTTATAGAAACTATGCTCTTCCCAATTTGATGGTATGTTTGATAGTATGACCATATATCACTGGTACCAAGAGTTAGATGAACACTTGGATGGGATAGGGGCTACAGACCCTGTAGAGTTGCGCTAGCCACACATCAAGTTAAGGGATCAACCAGGAGTTGGTGGCGGATGTTGAAGTCAGATCCAAACATCAATGTGTGATATATGAATTGGGAAGAATTTAGAGAGATGTTTTACAAGAAATTCTTTCTAGAAGCTACACAAGTATAAATAGAGTTTGAGTTTATCAGGTTGACTCAAAAAGACATGATTGTATCTGAGTATGAGGTCAAGTTCACTGAATTGGGCAAGTTTGCACCTAAACTAATTAAGGATGAGAAAATGAAGGATTGCAAGTTTGTAGAGGACCTAAAGATTGAAATTTGCCGAGTAATGAATCCAATGAGGCTGAAAACTTACAAAAAAGTAGTGGAGAGAGCATTATGGATAGAGTGAGAGGTCAACTTTGAGCAGAAGTTGAGAAACAGGAGCAAGAAGCCAAGCAAAAGCAAAGAGTTTCAAGGGAACCAAAAGAGGGAGAATAGGAATTGGCCTCAGAGGCAATAGACCCAGGGAAGAGTTGACAAGTAGCAGGCTCAGAGAGAAGGAACACATTAAAACTGTGGGCAAAAGGGACATCTTGCCAAAGACTATCAAAACTAGGGACCATAGAAACAGATCTAAGGGCAGAATAATGGCCAGGGTAGGAGCCAAGGTGGATGTGGACACAACATCCACAATAGAGGTAACCTTAGCAACAGTAGCAATAGCAACAGGCCAAACAAAACCAGGCCCAAGTGTTTGCTATTGAGGACGGACAGGCGAAACCAGCTCTGGTTATCGAAGGTACATTTCTATTGTTTTATGTTGCTATTAAGATCTTATTTAATTCAGGTGCCACTAAGTCATTTGTGTTAGAAGAACTAGTTAGGAGATTGCAACTAGTGACATCCACACCACCAAAACCATTGTCTGTATCCACTCCCATATGAACTATAGTGACTGCCTAGAAAACTATATGCGTGAGTTGAGATTTGGAGATCAACTGATAACTGCCTACCTTAGAATGTTACATTTCTATGGTTATGATGTGATACTGGGCATGAACTGGTTAACCCAATACTAGGTTTAGATTGATTGCCCGAGATGGAGAATCACATTGACTCTACCATTTGGTGAACTGGTAAAGGTAAAGGAGGATATGCAAAAATTACCCTGAAGCCCTATGATCGCTATGCTACATTGCATAAGGCAGAATGAGGACTTCACACAAGTTCTAGATGATGAAATTAGGGAGTTGAAAGATATTCAAGAGATACCTGTAGTGCGGGAGTATCCAGATGTGTTTTCAAATGATTTACCTGGACTACTACTGCACAGACAGGTAGAGTTTAGAATGAACTGCATCTAGGCAAAAACCCTATAGCCATTCCTCCCTACAAAATGGCGTCGGTGGAGTTGATTGAGCTTAAGGCACAACTGGATGAACTCCATGAGAAGAGATTCATTAGCCCTAGTGAATCACTGTAATATGCTAAAAAATTTGTACGAAATGAAATGAAATGATACATACAACATTATGGAGAATTAAATGATAGATGAGATAAATTCATCGGCAATTCATTTTTAATGGTCAACTGACAAGCTCATTTGCTCAAAGATGTCTTAGTGAAATGAGAATTAAGAAAGGAATTCAAAATGTACTTGAAATGAAAACAAGATCAAATTAGAAACCAAATGAACGCACACACACACATGGTGGGACGTCCAAAAGAAGAGGAATGAGGAAAGATGAGAAAATAGAAAGTTCCCAATATACTCACTAGAAAATGAATTTGAAAGTTTCCAAGGCACACAAAGGGATGTCCAAATCTTTGCAAATCCATATTAGAAAGAATTCCAAAACGTTGCTAAACCATATTAGAAAGATGATCATGAGCACACCAAGAAAACCAAGAATGGAAGTTTCCAATAATAGAAAGTTGTCAAACTGTGATCTAAGGCAATGTGCCTAAACTACCTTAGTAATGTGTACCATAAGAAATGAACCCAAAATAGAAATTTCCATGATCTTGATTCACAAAAAGAAGAACCAAATTAGAAAGTTGCATCAAGGAAACAAATTAACATTGGAAACTTGCTCAAACATCCAAACAGTGCTCACACAAGAAGAATGAAAACCTAAAGCTGTCACATGAGCACAAAAAGAATAATAGAAAGTTTCCAAACTTCCAAAATCGTGTTGCCCAAGGAGAGTTCCCATGCAAAGTACCCAAATCATCCTCACCATGTGCGCACCACAAGAGGAGTGCCCAAAATAGAAGGTTGCTGATTTTGTGCCCACAAAGAAGATTGATGCCCAAAACCAAATTAGCAAGTAAACCTTGTGTTCACACATGAGAAGGAAACTAAATGAGGCTCAAAACATGTGTTCACATTAGGAAAAGGAAACCCTAATTGCTTACATGCCCAAACCGTGTGCATCATGGGGAAATTGAAAAGATTCACATGCCAAAACGTCCACACATGAAAGATGGAAAGATTTCCTATGTGAGCACACTCAAAACCATCCCTTATGCACACTGAAAACCTAAAAAAGGCCCCATGTGTTCTCATTCTCTTCATCCCAAAGCAAGAGCTAATAAGATCCCTCTTGTTTTCTATAACCTCTCTCTTGGCACCTCTCTTCAATTCTTGAGTGTGAACAACTCCATTCTTGAGTGTTCTTGAAGGTTTGAACGTGTTGAAGTGCTACTGAGTTTCAGAATTTTGATCAACTGTGGTGCAAGTGATTTGTAAATCTTCTACTTTGTTATTTTAAATTAATTAGATGTTTATGCATGTGTTAGATTCAGTTTTTCATGCATATTTTAATTTTAGTTTTGGTATGTATGTCATGTTCAATCATCATTAAACCATGCCATGCTTAGGTTTATTTGAAGAATGATGCATGTCATGTAACATTTCATGTCTTCGATGTTGATATGATAATCATGCTGAATTTATGTAATTGAATTAAAAATTCATGCATGTTTGATTAAAGAAAGATGAATAATGGTAAGAACCATGTATTATCACTGTAATCCACAAGGATTATTGTGGGCGTTCTTTACATATGATTAGCTCATATGGGTAATATCTCAAAATATTTGAAATATGGATTAGACCCTAAGTCCAATGAAGTTTGGTGTGAAGGAATGCCTCTTAACTCAAGGGTGGTATTTTGATAAGAACATCAAGGTTACCCCTTTCAATCTAATCTGCATCTGAAAGTAATAGGTTGGTTGAATCACTTAATGCTTGTAAGTGCTTAAATTGGATGTTTTATTGATTGAAATAATGATTTAGTTGTTTTGGAATGATCCACTAGGCTTTGTGCTCACCCTTCCTAATTTACTTTTTTCAAGAAATTGATGGCATTGAAGAAGCATGACAATACCTAAGATATTTTATTTAGAAAGTCTCTTTTTTAATGTAAGGGCATGTTGTCCAAATTTTGAATATTTTCCTACAGTTTGAATATGAGTTATGTACTCTTTACTTTTTATGAAATAAATTAAGAATGTTAAAAATTTCTTTTATCTCTAATTGTTCTGTCTTGTTGGATTAATTATTTAGATCTATGTGAGTTATGTACTTTGAATATTCAACCAATTTTGGGATAAAAGAATTAGAAAGTCAAGTATGAGTCACTTGTAAAGTAACACTAGCTCGGACACGCCTTGTGGTTAAGTCCAAATAAGAATTTGGGGGTTCGAGGTGTTACAAAAGGTGGTCTCAGAGCTAAGGCTATAGTTTACTGGAAAAATATGATTCTTCTAATATCAAAGGTGGTATCAGAGCTCAGTTATTAGATGTACTGGGGGCTACAGTTAGAAAGTAAAGCCTAGGCATTAGTTGCTAAGCTAGAATGAGAAAGTGTGGTCTTATACCAATGATTGCATCAGATTTAAGAAGTATTGACTCAATTAGGTAAGACCTGCATTTTGAGTTAAATCTAGAATGCCTTACCTTCTATTTGGAAATTGAAAACATTTTTGAAAGTTATTTTCAAAAAGGAAATATATGTTTTGAAATGTTTTATTTAGATACAAAAACTACAGGTTGAGCTGATAGTGGGCAAGCCTTTTCCTGAGTAAAGCTAAACTTTGAAAGGGAGATGGGTTATCCCGTTCTAGAAAGCGTGGTTGCTAAGCAAATTTTGGTTTCGCTGCCTAATCTAAAGGTTGTCCCACCAGCTCATACGAGTAGTCGAAGTTGAAGAACACTCTTACTTTTTATAAAAGAAAATTAGAAGGTAAAAATTTAGGGCAAGAAACTTACTCGAGTTCGAAAAAAGATGTCGAAGGTGGTATCTTCACTAGATAGAGGTGGACAGTTCAATAGAGGAACTTTTCAACGAGATTGAAACCCTAGGTTAAGAAAAGTGACCTTAGGTAGGAACTAGGTGTAGCCAAGGGTGACATAGTGGATCAAAACATAAATGAAAACTTTTAGGACATAGGTCAGAAACTAAAAATGTGTGAAAACAAAACACTTGTTTGGTCAGGACACGAGATTAGAAAGATTTTGTATCTCCAATTTCTATGTGTTATGGGATGTATAGGAATTCGAGGTTATGGAGGAAGCCTGGATTGGAGAATGACAAGCCATGTTTGGTAAATGATTAATGACTTTGGAAAACCTTGTTTCCCTATGCATGGCTAGTATGAAATGGTCATGTATAGTGGGGCTTGAGAGACCTTAGTTGTCGAGACATTTGGAAAATTGTTTGGGTGTAGTGAAATCTTTGAGTCGAGTCTGTGTCTATGGGAAAAGGTGGTATGGGACGCTCAAACTTAGAGGCACAGATGAAAACTTAGAATTTTGCTATGCCAGTGTGAACTTGCATGATTATATGATTGCCTGATGGTTTTAATGCATGATTATACTTGTTTTAAATTCATATCACATGCTCTTGAATATGAAACCAAATCTTGTACCCAACAACAACTCAAACAGAACTTAGAAGAATAAACTACTAGGCTACTAAACAAATCAAGAACCTAGAGACATGAAACTAGAGTCATTATAGTGCGAAAGAAATGAAATGTTTGGAAATACGAACTCAATGAACGACTATGGACGGAACAACTATCTTCTCAAGTATGGAAAAAAAATTTGCATTTCAAGGATAAGGGTAGACGGGTTGTGTACCCTAGATTATTATTCTCTTATGTCTTTCTTTGTGATTCCTTATCGGATACGAAAATGATTTTTGACTTGTAGATAATAGCTGGATCTAAGAGATACTTTACTAGGGTTGCAACGTCTGACGAGATTATGAGGGCCTTACCTCAAATGATACATATAATATCCCAGATTGGTCTGACTCCAGGGGGATTCTTGGGCTAAATGTGCATTCAAAGGTGTCTCATTGCACCAAACACTTTTGGGAGACTCAGGTTTGAGTCTTGCCAAGAACAAAACCCTACACCCAATCAGTGGTGGTTAAGGTGGGGACAATATTGGTACATAGTGGGTCCGGATTGTTACAAATGGTATCAGAGTCGCTCTATGTGTACCGAAAGTGTAAATCTCGAGGACGAGATTGCTCTCAAGGGGAGTAGATTGTAATATCCCACATCGGTCCGACACCAAGGGGATTCTTGGGCTAAATGTACATTCGAGGGTATCTCATTGCACTAAACACTTTTGGGAGGCTCAGGTTCGAGTCTTGCTAAGAACAAAACCCCACACCTAGTTAGTGGTGGCTAAGGTGGGGACAATATCATCACGGTGGGCCCAGGTTATTACAATACCTCAGGCGACACAACAATTATAGGTACCTGAACCAATTCTTACGCAGTAGCCAGTGCTGCATTCGAGGTTCTGGATTGTCAGAGGGCTCAGGAGGACCTGGAGGATTAGAAGTAGAGGAATATGAGTTATAAGATCTCCACCCTCCTCAGTTTGATGGTACTGCAGGCTGCATTACTGTCGATCACTGGTGCCAAAAAGTGGAAGAACATCTAAATGTACTGAAGGTGATAGGTTCGCGTAGAGTAGCATTGGGCACACATCAATTCGAGGGACCACCAGAAGTTGGTGGCGAATGATGAAGATGGAGCCTAACACTAATGTTGAGACGATGAGCTAGAGAGAATTCAAGGAGGTCTTCTACGAGAAATTCTTTTCAGAGGCCACGCTGAGGAAGCTATAGGAAGATTTCGTTCAGCTAAATCAGAGGGACCTGACTGTAGCCAAATATGAAAGGAAGTTTACTGAGTTGGCCAAATTCTCGCCAGAACTAATCAGAAAAGAGAGAACGAAAGCCAATCGTTTTGCATAGGGTCTCAAGATGGAGATTCGAAAGATAATAATGACCCTAAGCCTCAAGACATACAAAAATTTCTTAGAAAAGGCTTTAACACTGGAGCAGGAGCTGAACCTAGAATAGAGATTGAGGGGTAGAAACAAAAAGCCTACAAATGAAAAAGACAACTAATGGACCTAGAAAAAAACAAGAGTAGCCAAAAAACATCACAGACTTGGAAACAATGACAGCCTAAATATGAGTCAAAAGAATAGGCAAGGAGACAAGGACTATGCTACTTATGCAGGCAAAGGGGCACATAGCAAGAAATTTTCCAACTACGCCAGCTCAGGCTCGTCAACAACAATAGCCACAGAACAATCAGGGAGGAGGTTAGAATGGTCGTCTTTAGGGCAAACAACAATGACAAAATGCCAATCAGGGGCAAAACCACGGCTGAGGCTCAAGAAGGGTAAGTCCCTGCTATGGACGGTACGTTCTTATTATCCAATGTTGCTGTAAGACTGTTATTTGATTTGAGTGCCTCGAAATCTTTTATCTCTGAAGAACTAGCTGATAGGCTAAAACTTGAAACAAAAGCACGACATATGACTTTGAATGTGTCCACACCAATAGGGACCACTGTTACCTCTAAAAGGATGTGTAGTTGTAGCCTAAGGTTTGGGGATAAATTAATTTCTGTCAACCTATGTACTTTACCATTTTATGGCTATGATGTAATCTTTGGGATGGACTGGCTAGACTAGTATTAGGCTTAAATAGATTGTCCGAAGAGGTGAGTGACCATAACCTTACCTTCAGCGGAAACTTACAGAATCAACGGTGATATGCAGAGATTACCGAGAAGCCCAACGGTAGCAATAATGAACTGCTTGAAGCAGAAAGATGAGTTCGAGAAACTTTATAAGGAATAACTTATAGTGTAAAGAGGAATCCAAGACTTAGTAGTTGTTAGTGAGTACAAAGATGTATTCCTAGATGACTTACCCAGACTATCACCTACTAGAGAAGTTGAGTTCAAGATTGATCTTCAACCCAAAACCAACCCTATAACCATGCCTCCCTACAGGATGGCACCAGTAGAGTTGATCGAGTTAAAGACTCAGCTAGACGAGCTACAAGAAAAAGGCTTCATCAGACCAAGCAACCATAAAGAACAAGTATCCCCTACCATGGATTGACGACCTATTCGATCATTTAAGAGGATTTACTCATTTCTCAAAGATTGATCTTAGGTCAGGATATCATCAATTGAGAATCAAAGAGTCTGATATACACAAGATGACCTTCAAAACACAATATGGACACTTTGAGTTCACCGTGATGCCATTTGGTTTGACCAATGCCCTAACGACATTCATGGATTTGATGAACAGAGTGTTTAAACAATATCTTGACCAGTTTGTGGTGGTATTCGTGGATGACATCCTGATTCACTCTAGGTTAGAAGTTGAATACTTAGTATACTTGAGATTGGTTTGGAAACCCTTAGAAGACACTGATTGTATGCCAAGTTCATCAAGTGTGAATTCTAGATGAAGACGGTCAAGTTCATTGACTACGTAGTATTAGTGAAAGGCATCTCTATAGTTTTGGAGAAAGTGGGAGCTATTATGGCTAGAGACGACCAAAGATAGCTGCAGAGATCTGGAGTTCCTTAGCCCTAGTTGGATACTATCCAAGATTCATCCAAGACGTCTCCAAGTTAGCAGAACCTATGACCAAGTTGACCAAAAAAAGAGTTAAGTTCACATGGAAAGAAAAATGCGAAGAAGCGTTCCAAGAACTGAAGAGGAGATTGACTATGGCTCCCATCCTAGTTACTCCTACTCATGGTGTCACATATGTTCTGTACATAGATGCTTTGTAGAACGGGTTGGTTGTAGTTCTAATGCAGGAAGGAAAGGTTGTTGCCTATACCTTGTGGCAACTAAAGATCCATGAGCAGAACTATCCAACGCATGACTTGGTGTTAGTAGCTATAGTGCTTTCCCTAAAGATTTAGAGACACTATCTTTATGGTGAGAAGTTCGACCTATTTTTGGATCACAAGAGTTTGAAATATATCTACACCCAATAAGAGTTGAACCTTAGGCAACGAAGATGGATGGAGTTCCTTGAGGACTATGCCTTCCAATTACACTACCATCCAGGTAAGCCTAATGTTGTGGTCAATGCATTGAGTAGGAAGTTCAACAAACAGGAGGAGGCAAGGGGCCAGATGTACCAGTAGATCGAAGACTTTAGGTTGGGAGTAACCTTGAATGAGAAACGAGGTTATCCCTATAGCATGTCTTGCCAACCAGATCTTCTACATCAAATTAGGGACGAACAAAGGCAAGACAAATGACTCACAAGCCAAATAGAAAAAGTTGAACAGGGTAAGCATACTGACTTTAGACTAGATATTGAGAACACCCTAAGACTTGGAGATATAATTTGTGTAACTCAGAATGGACAAAGCAAGCAATCCACATTTGATGAAGCCCATCTAACTAAGTATACGATGCATTCTGGTGGTGACAAGATGTATCAAAACCTCAGAAAGACTTACTAGTGGTGAGGAATTAAGAAAGTTGTGGCTAAGTATGTTTCCAAGTGTTTAACTTGTTAGGAAGTGAAGGTTGAACAATTGAAGCCCTCTGGACTACTCCCTATCTCTGAATGGAAGTGGGATAACATTGTCATGGACTTTGTTAGTGGGTTACCCAAGAACTAGAAAGGAGAAGACACTATATGGGTGATTGTGGATTGTCTCACTAAAGTGGCTCATTTTCTTCCAATTAGATCTATAAACCAAGTTAGTAAATCGGGAGAACTCTACATAAAAGAGATAGTGAGACTTCATGGTAAGGCTTCATGGTATGCCCAAGACAATAGTATCCGAATGAGACTCTCAATTCACTTCACAGTTCTATAGAGTCTACTAAAGGAGTTGGGAACCAAACTAACCATGAGTACTGCTTTTCACCCTTAGACAGATAAGCAGTCTAAGAGAGTCATTTTGGCACTAGAAGACATGTTGAGGTCTTATGTTATTGTCTTTAAAGGAAACTAGAGCAAGTACCTCACTTGGCAGACTTTGTTTATAACAACAGTTATCAGGCTAGGATAAAGATGGCTCCATATGAAGCTTTTTATGGGAAGCCCTGCAGATCATCAACCTGTTGGGTTGAACTTGAGGATCATGTGTTTATAGGGCCAAACTTGGTAGAAGAAATGAACAACCAAGTCAAACAGATATAGAAGAGGCTGGCCACAATGCAAAGTAAGCAAAAGAGTTATGTAGACAAAAGGAGGAGACCCCTAGAGTTTCAAACAGGTGACAAAGTATTCTTGAGGATAAGTCCTCATAAAGGGATTAAGAGGTTCAGATATAAGGGGAAGTTATCACCTAGATTCGTCGATCCATTTGAAGTTCTTAGAAGGATCAGGGAGTGTGCCTACGAGTTAGACGTACTGAATCAAATTTCCTTAGCACATAATGTCTTCCATGTATCAACGCTGCGAAAATATGAACTGGATCCCTCACACATAATCCACTGGGAGGAAGTGTATATCCAAGATGATGCCACTTATGAAGAGCGACAGTGAGGATCCTCAATCACAAGACTCAGAAGAATCTGAGAACGAAAGATATTCCCATAGTCAAATTTTTCTAGAAACATTATAGAATAGAGGAAACCACTTGAGAACTGAAAAAGTGAAATGAGGACTAAGTATCCACACCTTTTCAGAAATACCTGAGGAAATAATGCCTGAGTAAATGTATACACTTTCGAGGACAAAATTCTTTTTAAGGAGGGTAGGTTGTAATACTATGAAAAATTTGTACGAAATGAAAGAAAATAATACGTACAACATTATTGGGAATTAAATGATAGATGAAATCAATTCATTAGCAATTCATTTTTAGTGGTCAACTGACAAGTTCATTTGCTCAAAAATGTCTCAATGAAATGAGAATTAAGAAAGGAAATCCAAGTGTACTTGAAATGAAAATAAGATCAAATTAGAAACCAAATGAAATCACACATACATGGTGGGATGTCCAAAAGAAGAGGAATGAGGAAAGATGAAAAAGATAGAAAGTTTCCAATATATTCACTAGAAAACGATTTAGAAAGTTTCCAAGGCACACAAAGGGATGTCCAAATCTTTGCCAATCCATACTAGAAAGAATTCCAAAACGTTTCTAAACCATATTAGAAAGATGATCATGAGCTCACCAAGAAAACCAAGAATGAAAGTTTCTAATAATAGAAAGTTGCCAACCTGTGATGTAAGGCAAAGTGCCTAAACTACCCTAGTCATGTGCACCACAAGATATGAACCCAAAATAGAAATTTCCATGATCTTGTGTCCAAATCTTGACGCACAAAAAGAGGAACCAAAGTAGAAAGTTGCATCAAGGAAACAACCCAACATTAGAAACTTGCTCAAACATCCAAATCGTGTTCACACAAGAAGAAGGAAGCCCCAAAGCCATCACATGAGCACAAAAAGAACAATAAAAAGTTTCCAAACTTCCAAAATCGTGTTGCCGAAGGAAAGTTCCCATGCAAAGTACCCAAACTGTCCTCACCATGTGCACACCACAAGAGGAGTGCCCAAATTAGAAGGTTGTTGATTTTGTGTCCACAAAGAAAGGAAACTCCATGAGATTGACACCCAAAACCAAATCAGCAAGTGAACCTTGTGTTCAAGCACAAGAAGGAAACTAAATGAGGCTCAAATCATGTGTTCACATTAGGAAAAGAAAACCCTAATTGCTCACATGCCCAAACTGTGTGCACTATAGGGAAATTGGAAAGATTCACATGCAAAATGTCCACACATTAAAGATGGAAAGATTTACTTTGTGAGCACACTCAAAACCGTCCCCTATGCATGCTAAAAGCCTATAAAAAAACCCCCTGTGTTCTCATTCTCTTCCTCCCAAAACAAGAGCTGATAAGATTCCTCTTGTTTTCTCTAGCCTCTCTCTCACCTCTCTTTAATTCTTGAGTGTGAACAATTCAATTCTTGAGTGTTCTTAAAGGTTTGAACATGTTGAAGTGTTGTCGAATTTCAAAATTTTGATCAACTAAGTGGGAGTGATTTCTAAAACTTCTACTTTGATGTTTTAAATTAATTAGATGTTCATGAATGTGTTAGATTTAGTTTTTCATGCATATTTTAATTTCATTTTCGTATATATGCCATGTTCAATCATCATTAAACCGTGCCATGCTTAGATCTCACAGGTTTATTGTGAAGAATGATGCATGTTATGTAACGTTTCATGTCTTCGATGTTGATATGATAATCATACCAAATTTATGTAATTTAATTAATGATTCATGTATGTTTGATTAGAGAGAGATGAATAATGGTAAGAACCAACTATTGTCACAGTTCACAAGGATTACTGTGGGTTTTCTTTACATATGATTAGTTCATATGGGTAATGTCCCAAAATACTTGGAATATGAGTTAGGCCCTAAGTCCAATGAAGTTTGGCCTAAAGGAATGCCTTTTTACTCAAGAGAGGTGTTTTGATAAGAACATCAAGGTTTACCCATTTCAGTTTAATTTGCAACTGAAAATAATAGATTGTTTGAATCACTTAAAGCTTGTAAGTGCTTGAATTGGACGTCTTATTGATTAAAATAATGATTTAGTTATTCTAGAATGATCCACTAGGCTTTGTGCTCACCCTTCCTAATTTACCTTTTCAGGAAATTGATGGCATTGAAGAAGCATGATAATAGCTAAAATATTTTATTTAGAAACTTTCTATTCTAATGTAAGGGTATGTTGCCCAAATTTTGAATATTCCACTGTAATTTGAATATGAGTTATGTACTCTTTCCTTTTTATGAAATAAATTAGGCATGTTGAAGATTTATTTTATCTCTAATTGTTTTGTTTTGTTAGATTAATTATTTACATCTAAGTGAGTTAAGTACTTTAAATATTCAACCAGACTTGGGATAAAGAACTTGAGGGTTCGAGGTGCTACAATTACCATGGGGAGCTTCTGTACTATTTGTGAAGAAGAAAGACGGCTGAATGAGGTTATTTGTTAACTATAGGAAGATCAACCAAGTAACCATAAAGAATAAGTATCATTTATCAAGGATAGATGACGTGTTCGATTAGTGAGGGGAGCCAATCACTTCTCCAAGATTGATCTAAGGTTGGGTTATCATCAGTTGAGGATTAGGGAGGCAAACATCCATAAGACAACCTTTAGAACTTGATATGGGTATTTCGAGTTCACAGTGATGTCGTTTGGTTTGACAAACAGATCGGCTGCATTCATAGACTTAATGACCAAAATCTTCTGATAGTATCTGGATCAATTTGTAGTAATAGTCATAGATAATATCCTACTCTCCTCTAAATCATAAGCTAAACATGTAGAGCACTTGAAGATTGTGTTGGCCACACTAAGGAGAAATGAGTTATATGGAAAGTTCACACATGTGAGTTCTAGATTAAGGAGGTCAGGTTCTTTGGCCATGTCGTCTCAGTTGAAGGGATATCAGTAGATCCAAATAAAGTTGAATCAGTAGCTAACAGAAAGAAACCAAGAATAATGACAAAAATCAGAAGCTTCTTAGGTTTGGCAGGATATTACCAAAGATTTATCCAAGACCTCACCAAGTTAGTTGGGCTTATGAATAAGTTGACTAAAAATGAGAGAAGTTCATTTGGGATGAGAAGTGTAAGAAATCATTCCAAGAACTGAAGAAGAGGATAACTTCAGCTCCCATAATGGTCACTCCTATCCATGGGGTGAGATATGTCATATACACAGATGCTTCGCAGAATAGATTGGGTGTTGTATTAATGCAAGAGGGGAAAGTCATTGCTTACGCCTCTTGACAACTAAAAATCCATGAGCAGAACTACCCTACACATGGACCTAAAACTAGCTGCTATCATGTTTGCCTTAAAGATTTGGAGGCATTACCTCTATGGAGAGAGATTCGACCAATTTTCAAACCATAAAAGCCTGAAACACATCTATACTAAGGAGGAGTTGAATATGAGACAATGGAGATGGATGAAGTTTCTGAAAGATTATGACTTCCAACCATGCAAGAAAGGCTTTGTTGTAATCGATGCCCTTAGCAAAAAGTTCAATAAGAGAAATGAAGAAAAAAAGCAAATGTATTAGCTGATTAGTTATTACAATCTGAAAGTATAACTTTAGACGGGAAGTAGGCATACTTATGTGCATTGGCAAACTTGCTATGGCTGATTAAAGATAAGCAGAAACACAAAAAAATGGATTGTGGACCTAATAGAAGTTGTCAAGCAAGTTAGACACACCGATTTTAGCATCAATGCCGAAAGTACTTTGAGACTTGGAGACAGAGTTTGTGTCCTAGAGATTGGTTAAAGTAGAAGGACCATACTGGTTGAAGCTCATCAGAACAAGTACACAATGCATCCATGAGGTGATAAGATGTTCCAAAACCTCAAGAAGGCTTACTGGTGGAGAAGTATAAAGAAAGACATAGCCAAGTATGTCTCAAAATGTCTGACCTATAATTAGGTAAAGGTCAAACATTGGAAACCCTCAAGGATGTTGTAACCTTTTCTGATCCCAGAATGGAAGTAGAATAATATTGCAATAAATTTTGTGAGTGGCCTATCCAAAAATCAAAAGGGTGAAGACATAGTATGGGTGATTGTAGATAGGCTCATGAAGGTAGCTCATCTCCTACCCATCCGATCTACAAATGTTATTGGAAAATTGGGAGAACTGTATGTCAAGGAAATAGTGAAGCTACTTGGTGTACCCAAAACCATAGTGTTAGACGAAGATTTCAGATTCACATCTCAGTTCAAGCAGAGCTTATAGAAAGAGTTAGGTAGTAGACTCACCATGAACACTGTCGTCCACCCTTGGATAGATGGGAAGTCTAAAAGACTGATACAAATACTAAAAGTTATGTTGAGAGCATGTGTCCTTGACTTCAAGGGTAATTGGAGCAAATACTTACACTTAGCGGAATAACAATTACCAGGCGGGTATCAAAATGGCTCCATACGAAGCTCTCTATGGTAGACCTTGCAGATCTTCATCTTGTTGGGCAAACTTGGAGGATCATGTACTTACAAGACCAAACCTAGTAAAAGAGATGAATGAACAGGTGAAACAAATCCAGAAGAGGCTGACCATGGCTTAGTGCAGACCAAAGAGCTATGCAGATAAGAGGAGAAGGCCTCTAGAGTTCCAAGAGGGTGATAGAGTATTCTTGAGGATCAACCCTCAGAAGGGGATTAAAAGTTTTAGGATCAAGGGGAAACTATCACCAAGGTTCATTAGTTCATTCGAAATACTTCGACGGGTTTGCGAGTGCGCCTACTAGCTGGACCTACTTAATAGAATATCTTTGAACTACAATGTGTTCCATGTATCAATGCTACAGAAGTATGAACCAAACCCCTCTCACGTTGTACATTGGGAGGAAGTCAACCTCCAAGACAGTGCCACTTACGAAGAACCAACCATCAGAATATTGGATTGTAAAGTGTAAAGTTTCAGAACCAAGGACATCCCTCTTGTTAAGGTTCTATGGAGACACCATGATCTGGAAGAGGCTACTTGGGAGTTAGAGAGCGAAATGCAAAAGAAGTACTCGGACCTATTTACCAGGAGTAGTTGACTGGAGGCCATCGTACAAGTATGCGATCACTCTTTAATTTCGAGGAAGAAATTCCTTTAAGGCGATATTATTGTAATACCCTAAAGAATAGAATTGCCAACCACAAAAAAGAGACGCATTACCACAGTCACCAAATCAGGACCATGGTCTTGTGTCATAATCTCATAAAAAATAGGTCTGCAGGAGGACCATGGTCTTGGGTCCAGGTATTGTGGTCTTGCGACAAAAAATTATAAAATTTGGCAAAAAACATGCTACCACGGTTCTAGTATGTGATCCTACGATTAGGAATAGTGCTAACACCGTAGCATTGGGACCAATGACTGCAACACTGCGATTCAAAAATAGAAATGGAAGGTGGAGCGCTGAGACGTGTATATATGTACATTACATTAGTGCGCAACCCTAATCACTCCATTCCATTCTACAGTTACCGTGCTTGCAAAGAAAACCCTAGCTAGCCCCTTGACCTCCTTATTCCCCATCAACACTCTAAATCAATCCCAAGTAAAACCCCATCTCCCTATTACAAACTCATAAGCACTAACAGGAGACAAACAACATTAGTGATGTTGTGATATCGTTCAGGAAACCTAAAACTATGCTTACTAGGTAAGAAACTAGGCTAAGTCACTT
>JAJIYU010003717.1:0-25961 GCA_030144865.1 Tinospora cordifolia
ATTTCAATTTATACCCATGATGTGTAAATATAAATTGAGAGCTAGGAAGATTTTAATTTTTGAAGGGCAGTTCTGATTATCTAATAAATTCAAGATCAAAACGGCAAGGCCCAACTGCACAATTTTGAGATCGGTACCTCGAAAATCTGCAGCAGCAACTTCAGCAGATAGATCTAAACAAGCCATTTGTCAAAAGTTCTAGATGTGTTCATGACACTTGTCGGGTAATATTTCACAGTTGAAAAAGCAAAGAAACATTCAGATCCTAGTTAAACTAGTTGTCAGAAATAAGGCATGTAGTGTAAGGAATAGCTTGAGCACACCTACGTGTAAATAAAAGGTTCCTCGGGGTGCCATGACATGGCAACTTGTAGGACAGCAGTGGACAACTACCTCAATCACAAGATCACGTGTTTCAACTACCTCAAAGCAACACCATGTATTTAAAATTTCTCCGCTGCATATGTTACAACAGTTTTTGTCAGAGAAGTCATTGCCAACTTTAAAATTCTTTGCCAAATGGACTGACTAGAAAGATAAAAGTCCAGTTCAATTTTAATTATATTTCTCAGTTATACATGTACCCATGCCCACATACCCGAATCGGGACCTGAATCATCGGAAAAAGTGAAAATAATGCACGCATTTGACAAAGGTTTTGTGAGCTTCACAGGCTTTAAAATAGCCTGGAGTTTGTTTTGTGTCAAAAGGGCATTGATTGCCTTGATCTTAAACGAAAATCACAAATGATAAATGACAAATAATAAAATTTTTAAATAGAACTTCACAGGTGGTGCAATCACAAGAGCTTATCTCCTCCTTGTCACCCCAAGCATAGCTCTCTAGCCAGATCACTAACTACAACAACCCAAGCAGATTGAAAAAGAAATGAAAAACTATCGCTGAAGTTTCCTCTTTTTTGCTGCTTTCCTCAACCTCTCTCGTCTCTCTTCTTCTTCAATGAGCTTAAGCTCTCTTTCATCTTCCTCCCTAGCAATTCTTGAGCTGTTATTGTTTCGAAAACATCAAAAGACTGTCAGTTACACTGTTGAACAAGCAAAAAAAAAATTTAAATGGTTAGTATGCATATATCAACAAAGTAACAAACCTCACTGCTTCTTCTTGCATTATGTCATCAAAGTTTGCCTCCATGTCGCTGTCATCTTCATCAGCCCCAGCATATTTTTTAGGATCATATCTGCAAGTGATTAAACATTAAATTCCCACTGCTCTCACAAAGTAAATTGAAGATGAAAATTACTTAACAAGCTAGTCACTAGGCAAATTTATTTTATTTAGTACCATAGAGATCTTTTTTAACCACAAAACGAGAAAATTCAATTTTCCTGCTTCCCTTTATGCAAAATTTTGACATTGATTATAATTATCTTTTTTTTTTTTGGGGTAAGAAAAAACCAACGAAATAGGTAAAGAAAGACTAGCATCATATTCATTAGATCTTTTGGCTATATAGGAGGAAGCCATATCATTTTTGGTAAAAGAAAGCTTACCTGAACATTTTTCTGATTATAGCCTGGGGGTCATCCTCGTCATCATCATCATCAAAGAATGGTCTATTGGGTCTCTTCTTTGGTCGGTCCAACGGTGCAGGGGGAGGACGTGAAGGGATTTGTTTAGGTGGAGGCCTGATCTGAAGAATTTAATGCAAATGACCAAAATAAACAACGATGCAATAAAAATATATTGGTTAAACGGACTTTTTTGAACATGAATTCAATTAAATGAGACAAAAACCTGAGGTTTTGAAGTTGACACTGCCGGCTTTGACGCAGATTTAGGTCTATCTGCCAGCTGAAGCATAGGTTTAGGTGTCTCTGCCTGCTGAATCATGGGTCTAGGTCTATCTGGTTGTTGAAGCACCCTTTTCTGTTCCAGGGGACGCTTATGTACTGATGAATGTGATGCAGGCAATGGCGGTTTCTGTACACTTGATATGGGTTTTTTCACCCCCATTGAAGAAGCCTTCTTGTCCACTGTGGTGGCTGACACCTTACTTGAATTAGGAACCTTACTTGGAACTGTCATTTTAGGGGCCAATACTTTTGAGCCCGCAGGCCGAACATTCGCATTTCCCAAGCTACTGGAATGCTGTCTCCTTGGATCTATTGGGGTCATAGAAGGCCTAATTTGAGGGCTGCCCTTGTCTTGAGCAGATTTAACAGGCATTTGGCGGTTTGCATGAAGCATCTTCCTTTCTTGAATCCCATTCGAAACAACCTTGCTACCATTACTCATTGGCTGCTTATTTTTAAGTGGACCTTGAGCAGATTGAGCAGCTAGCACATCAGCAAAAGACCTGTATAAGTTTCTTCCATAAAAAAACCACGTGCAGAGCAACATAAATCAAAATCAAAAGGAAAATATACAAATGAACTCACCAGGTTTCGAAACATTTCGTTGTGGATGTTGTTTTGCAGGAGCAGGAAGCTCCACATCTTCAGACAAGAGAAAAGAATAATCTCGCAAGTCCTTCAGTTTCTGTGCTTTCAATTTTTCCTGCAGCAATTACATGCAGCATCGTCACATTACAAAGTCATTTCTGCAGGACAAGACCAATTACAGCAGCTTAAAACTGTTACCTGATTAACAATCTTCATCTGTGGTTTATTGACACTAGGTTGTGTTCCAGAATTTGCCAAAGAATGGTTTTTTCCATTCTGCACATCAAGCATTCAAACAATTAAAGAGGGAATAAGGACTAGGAAGACTTGATTCTAAATCTGTCCCAATCTTAAATATAGATGAATATCAGCACAAGAATCTATATGGCACGAAATTGATCAGACAATACAGATCCTATCCAATGATACTTGTTCACCCTGGCACAGGCAGCATGATATATTGATTGATTCTTGTTTATCCTTTGTACAAATTTCAGTTCTATTATTTAGATAGTTACATAAAATTATGAAGGAAACTGTTTATACAACATAGACTTGTTCAAGTAATCATGGTAATTTTTCAAGCCACCTCTGCATTGCTGTGCCAACATGAAAATCATTTGTTGATTCACTTGTTTCTGCATGGCTCATAAAAGCAGAGCAATTATCATGCACAACTCCAAAGCTACTGGTTCCATGAGCTTACATTTTTATGAACGCTTGACATCTTTGCTGCTAAATGCTGAGTTTCTAATAGTGATTTCCTCTCTTGGATGACTCTTTGAGAAATAGCAGGCTGAGAAGGGCCAAAAAAGGAGCCATAACTGCACAATAGTAATACTTTTAGAAAAAATAAAGCACCGTGTAACTTACGTGGAAGGTATTAAGCAGATAAATGGATGGGTAACAAATAAACAAGTATACATCACCAAACATCATAAGAGCATTATTTCTCAGATGTATGATTCTAAATTCTTCAATTTTTTTTTTTTATTTTTTTATTTTTTTATTTTTTTTTTTTTTTTGCACTTAGTATGGATATATGTACCATCTTTGGCCAAAACAATAAAATTTGGGTTCTAATAAATTTCCCACTCAGGGATTGGATTCGAGCTACAATTCAGTGAAAGATTGAGATAAAATCCTAGATTCTGTGGTAATCAACATAGAATTAGGCCTAATTTTTTGAATTTTGTACCTTCCATACTGGGGCAACCTGTATCAAGAGATAGCAATGGTTCACTTGCATTCTTTTTCGGAAGAAAGCACTGTCTTAAGTTTGTTAACCAACACATTGCTACATCAACTACACTCACATGAGTTGAAAATAGCCTACGGATGAACACCATCTTCCCTTTAGCCAGTCAATTTACCCATAACAATTCATGAACTATATTACTGAGATTAAAATCACATACATGCCACAGATTTGTGAACTAGAACAAATGCAGAAAGGAAGTTCCAATTAAAAAGACAGCTATCACTGTATAGCGTAACTCACTTGTCATATGGCAGTCGTTTTTTCTTCTCCAGCGACTTGGTACTGAAAGATCCATTCTCTTTCTTCACTTGCTTTCTAAGTGCTTCTTTAAGCTTCTGCCTTATTTCAAGGTACTCCAATTCCTCCTTACTGGGCTTTGGATCTTCTTCTTGTACTTCTTCCTCCTCATCCTCATACCCCTCCTCTTCATATCCCTCTTCTTGATCATCATAATCGTACTCATATTCATCTAAATTCTCTTCGGATCTATACATCTTCTGCAACATGAGTCAGGAGAAAATAACATCTTTTCATCCAAAATCAATCAGCCAAACATCAAGAATTACAAATTTAACACCTTTAAAAAGAAGCCCCAAACCTAAACACGAAAAAACCCTAAATATAGTCGCAAATTAAAAAACCCTAAAGTCCGAAAATTAAAGACGCGGATATAAATTCGAGTTCCTGAAATAAAATACAGAAAATAACAAAAAAAATAAAAATAAAAAAGAAGCATGTAAAGAATCAATCATTATTCGAATTTCTTCCCTTCAATAATGAACAAATTTAGGGCTCGAATTGAAAACTTAGGGTTCTATTGAAACCTAAAGATTGGACCAAAAATCCACAATCTAGAGTCGAAATATAGGGAACCTAATGTAATGAAGAAGGAAAGAAAGCAGAAACCGTACCTGTAGCATTATAAAATCGGAGAAAACAAGACAGATTCTTCACGCTGCAACGGAGATACGGAGAGACTTGCGAGGGAGATCTCTGAAAATTTCGGAAATTGAGATGCAATGCAGCGAGCTCTGCCACCGATCAACTTAGATGAAAATGTAAAGAAGAAATTGAGGGGTAGAGATCAATTGAAGGTTTTCCCTGCGCTTACCAGAAGAGAACGGAGAACAAGAGCAAAATCTATAGCAGAAAAAAATTGGAAGAATGGAGAAGCTCAGGTCGGGCGCATTATTTATATAAGCAACGGATGACCTTAACATGAAACTTACCATTAATTAATCACCATAACGTAAGAAAACATATGTATTAAAAAAGAAAGTATTATTATTATTATTATTATTATCATTATTATTATTATTATTATTATTATTATTATCCTTACTGATAGTGTCCCACCTTTTATCATTTTATTACTTAAAATAACTTTTTAATAATGAATTATTATAATATAAATAAAGGTAAATAAATATCTTAACTATATTAAATCTAAAATTATCTTCAAGCTGTTTTAATTGATGCATTTAGACCTATTACACCACTCTTTTCAAGTATTGATTCAACCATCTTGACTTATTAAAATGGCTTAAATAAAATATTTGCTAGCAAAATTTAATTATATATGTTTTCTTTTAATATGTTTAGATAATTTTTTTTAAGTGGTAATATTAAGGAGAAGTCAAGTCAAACTTACTAGTTAGAAATGGTAAATTATAGAGTTCTATTAAGAAAAATACCAAAAATTGTAAAAATGTAAAAAAGAAAAAAAATAAGTGAAGATTAGTTACTTATAAAGTCACTATCTTACCAATCATAACAATAAAAGAAATAAAGCGTTCAAGCGTATCAATAAGTCTCTGCAGGCAATGCCAATGTTACATAAATGTATTTAAAACAGTGTTAATAAAATTTTTGCTCCATAGACCAGTCGTTGGATTCCCAAGTCCCAAGGTTTGATATGCTACATTTCCTTGGAACCAAAGTGCCAATAACCATAGTGCCTAGATTGTTATTTTTCATATGTATGTATTTTTTACGTACTTGTATAAGTTATATTAGCTTTTACTTGTGGATATAATAGAAGGGAGAAAGCAAATTTATGTAGGCCACAATTCAGTATTTAATCATTTACTATAAGAAATTAAAAGAAAATGAATTTGCAAACAAAAGGACAGTCCCCAGAAGAAAGCGTTCAAGTTATCTCATTTTCCTTAGGCTTGTCGCTTATTTAAATTCTAAGCTTTCCAACGGTACATTATATAAATGAAGTTTCAGCCAATCTCACGAGTTACAGTCCCCCTGAACACATACAGAAAATCCCCATTCTCAACACCATGCCAGTAGAGACTGCAATTTCCTTGCATGATTCTTTGTTTATGAATGAAGAAATAGTTATCTTGAGGAAGAAGCTTTTCGTTCAACAACAACTTTGTTAAGTCAGCAACTGTAACTGAGTCCTTTACCTCTACTGGAATTATTGCTGAATTAAGCAAACAAGATGGAGTTTGCACCATAAAACTCAATTTTCTTGTTGGGCACTCAATTCCTCCACACTCCATCACATTCTTTTGGATCACAGTGACTACTGATTTATCGCAGACACCGTAATCGCTTAACCATCGATTCTCCTCATTCATTGCTTTATCCATAAAGAGAAGTTTCAGCCGTTTGATCGGAGTACCATTAATGATATGTATCTTCTCCTTCAAACTTCTCACTGTTTCTGCAGTTTCTACTTCTAAATCTATCATCTTTGTTGATATTTTGATGGTGATTTGAATCTTCTTGTTAGCAAGTACTGGGTCATGATCAAACGGTTTGATGGAGAGATCAATCTTTGAACCTTCACCAATAATAGGATAATCTTCCATGTCAAGTCCATCTATTAACTCAAACCCATAAAAGGATAGATGCTGGGAAGCTACTTCAACTCCCAAGATGTGCTCTATCTTCTGTTTTACTTCAAGAACTGGTTCATTAAGACCCACTTCCACTTTGAATTCAAGGTCTTTTGTGACTATCACAATGTGCATTGTTCTTCTGCAAATCAAGGTTTGAAACAAGAAACTAGTAGTTTTAGTATAAATGCAACTTGGAGAAAACAGTGGAGAATTAGTTTCAAAGATTCAATTACCTCAGTCAAGCTGTGAGAATTCTGGCAAGCTTGATCAATCCCTGCTTCCTTTGTGATTAGCTGAAATGATAGTCAGGAATTTAAATGCAAGAAATCACGCCAGAGGAGTGGGTATTAACTAATTTTGAGTTTCAATCATTCATTCATTCATCTAAGGTGCATTTACTCTAAGACACAGAGGACGTGCACATGGTGCAGTTGGAGTATCAGCTTGCATGAATGCATGAGAAATTACATGACATCCAATGTAGAATCGTGAGATCAAGATGAGCCTATTAACTAGCTTTTGAGCAAGTGATGAACCCCACAATCTCTGATGAAGAGTTCTGTGGAGTTCATTAAAGCAAACAACAGTTTTCAGCTCTGTCAGAACTGGGTTATTAACATGCATATATTATGATTCTTTCAGTCCTTATCATGCAAGTTTCACCTTCTATTAATTAATTTATTATTTTTGGTATAAGACATAAGACAAAGAAGCTAACTTCGATTGAAAATTTTCAATTGCGTAGTAAAGAAAATGAAAATCAAATTAGACAAGTGCAAGGATTTTTTTCGTCATCAGCCATTAACTTGAACATGCCCACCATGTTAAATATTTTAAAAGCTTGAAGGAAGAAGTATCTTTGCTACATTATTTGTCAATCATCCCAAATCAAACCAAATACTTCAATAAATAGCAGAAAAATGGCCCAAATTGTTGCTTCTGAATGGGGAAAAAACGATGATCTTCAAATCAAAATTCTTAGCTGAGACAATTGCATCTTTAAATGGACAAATTCTACCACCAAGATGCCTTGGCTTGTAAACGCCAGCAAAACAATTAGAGACCAGTATTATTGAAAAACTTAGCTTGAAAAGCCTACCTAATGACTCTCATTCAAATTGAATCATCACTGGTGGACAGACCTACAATCACTAATTTAGTTAGTAATTGCACCACAAACATTGAAACTTCAAATGGAGCCCAAACAAACTATACAAGGAGTGTAAAAGAAGAATAAAAGAAGACTAAATAAATAAAATGATGGAGTCACTAGACAATCAGGAATCTTGGATGTACAGTTGAACATGCCTGGGCCAGAGTTGACCACACACATCCTTTTTGTCATACTGCCTATCCCATGACCAAGGTACATCTGCAACAAGAAGGAAGGCTTAGGCATATGCAAAATGGAATATATGAACTTATCTTTCTAAATAGACAATAGTGTTTATTTGAAGTGTCAGAACCGACCTTCGGAAGAGTAAGGTTGAGGAGGAAGCTCATACGGTAAGGGTAATTGAATCACATTAGACGGTGAGGTTGTTTGATTTAGGTTTCCTTGCCAACATAAAGTCACCAAGTCTGTTTTACAATCTTGGCCATTTCTTGAGGATGTGCACTTCTCCTGTATGCAAGGGAAAAATCAAGATGCAGATGAAGGCTTGAGCTTTCATTTCAATTGAAAAAACAATTCTCACATGTCTGACTGTCTTGGTACAACAGAGCGCCATGGCCAAGTACATACATGGAAGTCTAGAATAAACCAATTACCTCACTACAACCACCATTTTCTGTGCAGGAAAACCCACAACCATCTTTAATGGATGATGGCAAGAACAACACTCCTAGCTGAAATGACAAAACAAAAATAAAAGGATTGTCATTTCAATTTTTCTTTCAAGAAAATGTCACAGAAAATTTAGCAGCAAATATAAATTTCATGCATAAGAAACTTTTAAAAATTTTAATAAAATAAATCTTGTTATTTTAGTTCAAAATTAGACAATGAAATTTCTTAGGATAACAGTTTTTGAGTTTTAATATCCAACATCCACTCTAAATGAGCATCAATTGTAGTCTCATAATAACTGGCAAATTTTTTACCTTTCGGGATAACTTGACCCAGACTTTGCCTTAGAAGTTTCATGATTAATGATCTCTAAAGAAAATCCATCTTTTGCAAGTCTATTAGATGTAATAGGTAAAAGAAGCATCAGGTTGATGAAGTACTATAGGCAAGACAGTCCAGTTCCAGTTCTAGACTAGTCACTTTCTGTTTGATTATTGAAAAAATTGACAGTGCTAGAACTGAAGGGTGTTTGATAAAAGTCATCATGGAATGAAAATTTATCGAATTTCGACGAAATAATTCAGATTTTCTGGCTATCCAACCAAAGTCTAGTTGTAAAAAGAAAATAACAGAAATTCGACAAAACTTCGGAGATTTCAACGAAATTCACGAAAAATTTGAAGATTTTGATCAAATTTGTGAAATACACAAGCAAATAATATAAAAATTTTAACATGTACAATAAACACTAAATATTGTTAATATTAAAAGACAAGTTTGAAACCACTATATTTATACTTTTATATGTAAAATATACCGATTTATATTTGTTTTCATCATTTGTAATAAAAATTATAAACATTTTATCATTTACATAGAATTTTCTAAACTTCTCTAAGTTGACAAATTTTTACAAAAATTCTCTCGAATTTCTCAAACTCTTCAAATTAATTCTGATTTTTGAAGGTCGAAATTTGAGGCGAAGTCAAATTTTCATTCCATGAGAGTCAAAAGGCAAACAGGGAGGCCAATCCTAGCTAGTACAAGAAAGAAAGAATACTTGCAAGCATGTAATGACAACAGGTTGGTGGTCAGATCTGTCAGGATGACCAGAATGGCCTATGTGATTGACCACAAGACCTCAGCTGATTGACTGACCAGATGATGTAGACTAGCCAACAAGGAACATCATTGAGGCCTTTGGCCTCAGCATTAAATCTGAGTCCTCAGTATTAAAGGCAGGATGAGCACAACACAGCACAGGCTATCTATGTCGGTGACCCAAACATTGTTGACAGTGCTACAGAATGGTCATTTGAATATATGCAGTTATCTTGAGACAATGGTGCATAAAATGTAATAACTCATACAAAAGATAACACCTCATAAGAACGAATCATAAGTTGGGTGTTATTTTTCTGAAGAGCACCCCAAGCTGCTTTACTGAGATTTGCTGAAGTTAGTAGAAACCAGCTGTTGAAGAAGAAAATCCAGCTTTAGAATTAGAACAGAAAACAATTATGACTTTAAGAATAAACAGCTCAGAAATACAGTAAAGAACTCTGTAAGCAAACTTTCCAGGTAGGAGATAAGTCCTTACGCTAAGTTTTGGTTGTTATACCGAGCATACGTCTTTATATGAGGCATTGCACGACTGAAACACCACATAAACTTGTTATTACATCACTAGTTCACCACATAGCAAAAATGACCATAATTTGTACTCCATGAAAAACATAAAAGAATAAAACATTGATCACATGAATAATTTCAAAACTCAGGTTCCTCAAAATGGGGACACAATGAAAAATGCTCATAAAGCTTCATTCATAAATCAAAGATGTATCATAAGCTTAACATGTATGGTATCTACTTAGAGGCCCTTCATATCCCAGATTGACTTGAAGATGGGGGCATTTGGGTTGACAAAATCCCAGTGGTTTAATAATGCAAGATCTAAATATGTACCCTGCCCATTAAAAAAAAAATGTAACAGTCTCAACATTACTAAAAAGCCCATGAGTCAAGAAACTATCTTTTTCAGATGAGCATTTCATGAAGTTATAAAGTGAGACCATTTTCAGTTGGTATCTAAAAACAGAAACCCAAATTGAGGTGTGCATTATTCGCTGAACAATACAGTGTAATGATAACCATAACCACATTATGTTTTCCCAATACCCACAAAGAACAATCATCAATCTTTTTATAACACACTTTTGAGTTTGTGGGAAATATCATACATGCTTTATAGCACGTCAAAACTGCTAACGTAAAAGTCAAGAAAGAAATAAAATTAACAAATTGACTGAGTCAGAGAAAACATAACATCCATCTGACGGGACATCTTTCTACTACTCAGTATCAACAATCATTCAGGTTGGAGCCTTAAATTGGCATTAAGAGCTGTAGCAATTTCATAGTTCTTACCTACAGTTAGTTGCTGAACAGCATATCCCAAAAAGTAAAAAAATAAAACCAGAGGTTTACCCAAAATAAGAAGTGAAAACAAAAGAAACAATTTCCAGCCACTAGTAGGCATTGGACTCATTCTTTCCATTGGCTCCTTCAGTAGACCTGTCATTCAAATATTTATTTCCCCCCTTTCAGAAAATATAAGTAGAGGCCTCACTAATATAAATGCTTGTCAAAAAACCAAAGTCTTCAACAGAGAGGATAGATGGATATTTTGAGTAAAGATTCTTTTTCAACTCCAGTGTTTTCTCATATGGAAAATCATCAAATCACTGGCCCAAACACTACAAAAAAAAATCCAAGATAAATGAATATGTTAAATGGGTCATGCGCTCCCTTCTTTCCAAAATATAAATATAAATGAGATATTTTACAGAGGCAAAGAATGAAAGATTGTTCTTGGAAATCACCGTTTAATCATCAAATCACACAAAAAACCTAAGACTGCTTTAGAACCATGGAATGAAAATTCTACTTCACCTCAAACTTCAACATCTAAAAATTAGAATTAATTCGAAGAGTTCGAGAAATTTGAAAGAATTTTTGTAAAAATTTATCACGTTAGAAAATTTAGAAAAAATACTATGTAAATGCAAAAATATGCACAATTTTTATTGAAAATGATAAAAATAATGTAAATAGATACATTTGATATATAAAAATATACATATAATGGTTTCTGAAGTGTATTTTTATATTAACAATGTTTAATGCGCATAGCGCATGTTAACTTAAAACTGTTATTAAAAAAAAAACAAAAACAAAAAGAAAGAGAAACTTGTCGTGAAATCCTAATATACTTACAAACATAAACCCTAAATCAATTGATCATTGGCGCACTAGTCACTACAAGCGCAAGTGTATGCGATCTTCTCTATCGATTACAATAGATGGCACTTGTTTCTTGTCCTTCCCTCAATGCCTCTCCTCGTTGGCTCTCAGCTTATTTTTCTATTCTCTTTCTTCTTACTATCATTTCTTCTCTAGAATACCACTCGTTCTTTTTTCTATTGCATAGCCACTCGTCAATTGCAAACATTACACCTTTAATCTTGTTCACTTGTAGAGTGAGATTTTTTTTACAATCTCTATGATTATACAAAAGAATTTCTATGAACCATGTAGATTCTTTCATTAAAAAAATGCCCTTTTTACAGGTTTTATGCATTTTTTCTGCAAAAATTGTTGAAACTTTAATTTTTAGTGAACTTTGTTGATTTTTTTCAAAACTTTTGATAAAATTTTGTAATTTTATAAATACTGATGAAATTCGCTTCGATTGTCCAAATTACCTAATTAATTCGGCTAATTTCACCAAAATTTGACTAATTTTCATACTATGTTTAGAACTTAGGGCCAAGATAACTGAATACGTTAAACAGGTCATGTGCTCCCTTCTTTCCAAAATATAAATATAAATGAGATATTTTACAGAGGCAAAGAATGAAAGACTGTTCTTGGTTATCACCATTTAATCATCAAATCACACAAAAGAACCAAGGACTACTTCAGAACTTAGAGCTTTCCTGCATGAAGATGCCACTTTGCATTTATTAATTAGGCGCCATTCTCAAGTTATTCAACATTGAATAATCAACACTTAGTGTCTCTATGCATAGCTCATATCCAAAAACATGTATGCGTGTGTGCATGTGTACGTGTATGCATGTATACGTGTGTGCGTTTGTGCGTGTGTGCATGTTCAGTCCTTTAACAGCAACAAAAATACAATACCAACGGCCTGTATGCTTTGCCTTCCATCTTGCCCAATACTTTTTCAGGAAAACCTTTTCCACATTCTTTTGTGGGCTTGGAATGGCATTACCAGCTGCATAACCCTGACAATCAAGGAAGAAAAGAGATGAGTAAAACAACAATGTATATGCATGTGCACACAAAAAAAGGGCAGGATGTAAAGATACTACAATCAACAAAATTAGGAGTCAGGATCAACAAAATTAGGAGTCAGGACACCATGTCAGATGGCAAACTCATTATATCATAAGAAAACCATAAACAATAAGAATTAATTAAAAAATATATATTTATGGTGAGCTGAAAATCAGTAATTCTGAACAAATCTTTTGACTAGAGGGATTACTAGTAAATCATATGCCAAAACTTAACGTAATTGAGTCAATAATTCAGTGTGAATCACAAAATGAGGCAACTTCCATCTGAGTGTCTGATTGAAGACTGACATGACATAATGTAACTTTATTATGTCAATAAACACAATTTGCAGACAATGATAACTACCACCGGCAGTAATTACCAAAGAAATGCACTTAAATTATAGAAAAACAAAATAAATAAATAAAGCTTTGGAAATGATGAGATCTAATTTAAAACCATATGAAGAGTGGGTCCAAGATCAATCAACAAATTTTGCATAAATAGCTGTAAGTCGTATTGTCTTAAATTAAATTAAATTGCTTAGATGAAAAAACCACATACATCAGAACTTATAGAATATAGACTATAGGATAAGGTTTTATTAACCAAAACGCTACCCTCGTCCTTTGTGCTGCCATTTGCTCCAAGTGGACAGGCCATTGCAGATACTGGAACACGTGACCCCATGGCAGCCTCTTCTAAAAGAAGAAGAAAACACCCATACTTTCCTAATATTTTGAAAATAATAATCATCTTTTTAATTCCATAGAAAACTTGAACTGTTAATTTGAAATTTATCACTTCCTAGAAGAGTTCTTTGGTATTTTTTTTTTTTTAATTGGGGTTCACCAAGACATGAAAAATCACTACCATTGGAAATTTGCAATGGAACCTCCAATTGACCATTTTATCATTTTAAAAAAATAGAAATTCACCAATATAAAGTTCTTAGCTGTAAAGGATTATTTGGTATAGCGGCTATGCTGCCTTGTGTACTTATTTTGATACACACATAATGCACAGAATGATAAATACTAGGCATTACATATACCAGTGGCTTAGATAACCTCAAGCTTAGCTATCCTTTTAAAATTGAATATTGTGATAGTCCCTCCCACAAAAGATTGAAAGAAAATCCTAGTTGTTTTAGTAAAAGAAAGGCAACTTCAAGATTTAACATGAGAACTAAGCAGGTAAAAGCAATATGCAGTTCAATAAATTAATAACTTATTCATATTAAAAAAAAAAAAAACAATTTTCTTGAGAAGTACAAATCACAACTTTATATAGTTGTTTAGAACAGCATGTATGCTATGTACTATTACAGCATTCCAAATATCTAATCAGAAAACCAATTTCTCATACTGCTCTAAGCAATTCTCGCTCAATAAAAATTTCATTTGGAAACCTCTCATAAATAGAATTAAAGCAGAAAAAAGAGTATCGAAAATTTGTGTATTCTGTGTGAGGGGATGTGGATAATTTCTCCACAGATGAGTTTCATGTGGGAAATTTAATTAGTCAGTCTAATTAAGTAATTGAATGAGCTTAACATGTGAATGTGACATTTTCCTTGTAGTTAAATAAACGAAAACCAAGCATGTGCATATCACCGTTTTGTACACGTGTTTTACAAAATAAAGAACACAATGCAATTAACTGAGATCACAGCAATAGAAGTAACTGAGGAATGGTAGCCGCCTCCCATGGCTTACTTTGAGTTGATTATATTACCTCTAGAGAGCATCTGACATCTTCAACAGTAGGCCAAATTATAAGAGCTTTACCCAAGCCCAGAGGTGTTTTATCCTCTGAAAAGCCAGATGACATTGATGAAGCTAACTCTGCCATCCAATTCTCATCCAGAGAACCAAGAGAGGAAAACTGAAAGAAGTCAATGAAAATTGTTTTTCAACATGAACTGCAGATCCATCATGTAAAATTTCCGATAAGAATATACATTATAAATATCAACATTGAGAGAATTTCACTTATAAGTTATAAGTTGCCTCTACTTATTAGAAGAATTCTACGCGTAAGTCACTTATGCAAGAAATGAACATATATCTCATACTATGCTACTCTATTTTGCATCAGAGACAATTCTAGGGTAGAGGCTCAATTTAGCATCCAGCACAAAAGAAAAAAAAAATGAAAGAAAGGAAGAATAAGGAATGTGTACATTCCAAGAGAAAGAAACATTTGCCTGGGTATAAAAATGACAATTGAAGAGAGAAAGTGACCAGTTCAGCAGTCATACCTGATAAACAAGAGGAGAACTTTGAAATTTTTTATCAAAAACACACTCCTGCAGAACCGTTCGTAGCTTCATATGTCCCCACTTTTTCAGGTTGACACCCTTGTGATACCCAGGAACTGATGCAATCAGTCGAACCTAATAGAAAAAGCAAAGGAAATTGGAATTAGTATTAAAAAAAAATTAGTAGATATCCAAAACAAAAAGTGTGGGATTATCCGTAGTTTGCAAATTATTCTCTTAACTATTAGTGCTTGAGGATCAACTATATTAACAGTATTGCATAAATTCTACAAGAACTGTAATAAGAATCCAACATAAAAGCTCCAGTTATGCCCAATAAGTCCTTCTTCCTATTTCATTACAGTTAAAAACTTAATATGCCAATTCGTTAATAATCCAATTACCTCTGTTGTGTGTGTCCAAATCATCTTATTTTAGCCCTTTTCCATTTTATCTTCATTTGGGGTGAGGTTTGTGTCAACTATCTCCAAAATGTGTTCACTTTAGCATTTGCATTACTATTACATGCTGTTTTATTAGCGAACATTCTATTCCACAAAGCATAGTAGGTCCGATAGCTATCTTATTTGAAGTTTTCTTTCAACTATAACATAATATGTTGATCATATTATTTTGTGGAATGAATTCTCCATCAACCCAACTTCTTTACAGTCTCCAATTGATTTTCTCCCCTATTTCTCCCCTTTTATGAATAATCAAGCATGAATACCAAATGTTAACTCTTTGGTGTATCATAGTTTTCAATCTTTACTTCAACTCAACTTCTTTTCCTAATGCACAAACTTATAATTTGTGAGTAATCTTGATTCTATGTCAAGTAAGCCATTCATAGATATCAGTCAAGGAAGTGTACTGTAATCAACCCCATATAATTGGGAGAAGGTGTTGGGTTGAATTGAATTCAATCTTTGTTTTTGTCTTTTTAAAGTTGTAAACTAAATTGGAAATTAATTACATATTTACAACACAAAGAAAGAAATACAGAATATATAGATTTAAGGATTTCATCATGTAATATGTTTAGTCAATTAATTTATAACTAGTGGAAAAAGATGCATGCTTATGGTTGATCTTTGATGAAAAGCACCTGTGATTGAGATCTCACTAGGAGCTCCATTTGTTTTTGTGATTATTATTCTTACTTAAAGAAACGGAACATGCATTATAAATTGACATTTATAAGAACTTGCATCTGTATGTTGTGTGTGTACCTCCAATCTACTCCCTATAGTGAACCAAACTTATCCCACCCACTAATCCAATCTGACAAAGAATAACCCATGGACAGTTTACAATTACTAATCCAAAAAAAAAAAGCTCGCGTGAAAGATTTCTACCAAACTGCTAAAGCTGACAAGGCAACTTCTTCAAAAACTCTCAAGGTTCTCTCTTTCCAAACTGATCACAACACAGCAAATGGAAATATATGATGATTATCAGTTCCACTCTATCGTGTATATCTTTTTATCAAGCCAATAAACTTATTTAAAACTCCTTTTTTCTTTATCTAAAATATACCATATTGCACCTCTAAGGGCGTCTGCAATGCGCTCGGTGGAGTGCTGAGGTGGCGCTCAATGGAGTGCCACCTCAGCAAACAGATGTTGAGCGCTCGGTGCAGACCGAGCGCTCAACATCTGTTTTTAATTTTTTTTTTAAACGAGCTGGCGCCCGGACAATGAGCTGGCGTCGCTCATTGTCCGGGCGCATTGCAAACACCCTAAGTGTGAACCTATGAAACAAATATCTAATCTAGTTTCTTTTAAAATAAATAAAAAAAAAATATTTAAAAAGCTTTCTATCATGTTTTGTCCATTACTAACTTTAGTATGACACAACTAGTAAGTACTGAAAAATAGCAATGAAGTGAGTCAATGTGATTTCTAGGTAGGAAGCATACTGGCATAAATAAGATAATAGCACTTGATCAAAAGCCAGCCCAACAACAGAACTCATAACTAGCAAGTAGCTATTAGAGGCAATATTTAGAATTTTATTTTTTAAGTTAAAGTGGATCAATGTAAAACTAGGTAGATAGTACAGAGGCATAAAAAAGAGAACTTGAGTAAAAGCCAGGCCAACTTTGGAACTCATGACGAGCAAGTAGCTATTGGAGGCAAGATTCATATTTTTTATTTTTTTATTTTTAAGTTCAACTGGATCAATATTGGTGCCTCAAAAATTATTGTTTGTCACATTTAATGAGTGAAATATTGACCAGTTGACTCATTCTAATCCATGTGGACCAACACTTGATACCATGTTGCAAAAATGTGTAAGCTTCTGAATAATAGCTCAACCAAAACATTTAAACTGTTTTAGCAAGGCAACATAAAGATCTCGAAAGAAAATTTCAAGCAAAAACTATCATCGGTACAATCTTAGCTCTATAAGTGTGAACAAACTCAACAGAAACGGGAAATAATAAAGTCATTAGAAGTATAGGAATAGAAAGATACCGCTGCACTGCTATAATCAAACTTCTTGAAAAATAATGGATTGATCTTGACATTTCCAATAACAGGTATGTTGACACTGAACTCAGGCCACTGCAAGCATCCAAAAACAATAATAAATTTTCTGACAATATTATTCAAATTTTGAGAGAGAGAGAGAGAGAGAGAGAGAGAGAGAGGGAGGCTAGAGTCCTTATGTAGCAAGAATAAACACATCCTTTACGTCCAAAACATTTTTTTCCAAACTATAAAGAGCCCCTTCCTTTATGGATTTTAAATGATACAAACAAGATAACTCTATATGGACTCCCACACAAATCACCAAATGATTATTTGGAGACTAAAACCCAGATGCAACCAGAATCTCCTAATCATGATTGGTCATATGAGCAAGATAACAGAAAATGGATTGTTGAGCTACCAGAACATTACTATTTTGCATACTATTAGAATTTGTACCTTGCACTTTCCTCTTCTTTTGGAACTCAAAAGCACATTTAAGAGGCCATCCACCAAAAAAAAAAAAAAAAAAAAAAAAAAAAGAAAAAAGAAAACAACAGAACAGAAAACGAGCTCATTCAGTATTCCAAAGTACATGTCATGTAACGATACTTCTGCATTGACCAATATCAAGTATAGACAATGCAAGTAGAATAGGAAAGATCACCAAAATTTTGTATAAAAAAAGGGGAAAAGAAAATGGACTCCACATCTTTGGCATAGAAGCTACAAGAAGAAAATGATAGCTAAAGAATCAAATTTCATTGACTGGTGCAAAATACTCTGTCTACTTGGGAAAAAAAACAACAGTAAAATATTAAACAGAGCGTTGACACAATTCTGAATATCATTCCAAAATCTACAGACATAATCAATTTATTTTTCCTTTTCTATTCCTTCTTTCCCTATTTACTTTTTCAAGCTGTATAAATATACAAGCATAAATAAATAAATATACCTTTTCAATAGATTAAAAAAATGATGATTCCATAATAAAACACATACCTTCAAGGCACTGAGATAATCAATCAGGTCATTTTCAAATCCACATTCTTTGTTCAGATCCTTCTGATCTTTCCAAGGGAAATCTTGCATCCACAATCCTTGGCTTTTATTGTTCCAATCCACATATATCAAGTTTGCAGTATGTATAACAACACGCAGCCCTCTAGGATAGACAAGAAGCATAGCCTTTGAATGGTGTGTACCAAATGAAATAGGTAGAGGGGGCTTATGCAGAATCCAATTTGCAAACTTGCTTTTCTAATAAGACAAACTGACAAATTTCAGAAACACCAAATTTGGGAGAGGTTTAGAGCAAGGAAAGATGCTACAATTTTAGCGATTACAGACCTGAAAATGGTTGAGTGGATCATGATTTTCTCCATGAATAACAAGCACATGAGAAATTTTAGTCAAAGTCGGGCAAGCTACAGGAAATATCTCTCATAGTTAGACTGTAAGCAAACCCAAAACCCATATCAACAGTCCAAAACAAAGAGTTTAAGCAATACCATTAGCAGATTCAAAGAGTTGCCTCTTCCATGGAAGTACAAGCTTGAATTAAATTAAAGTTAAAAGTCATGCAACATCATACGAAGTTTATGTAGCAGATACAAACTGATAGTACAAGAGCTAAATGGACAAGGGACAAAGATTGGAAACGAAGACAACAAAACCAATCATTAATACCGTACACTCACCAGCAATCAGCCAATTCATATCCACCATGTAATTTGAAATGACAGCAACAAGGACATCCCCCTGATAATCAATTCATAGACAAACTATCAGTTCCTTCAGGAATTTTGCAGACTAAGCATTCGAGGGATTATTAGGAAAAAAAAATATTTTAAAACAGTCGCTCTACATTTTCATATATTGTAGCTCCAACCTACTTTTAGGAGCTTCCAACTCATAACTCACATTAAGGGGAATATGAGCAACAACACATGGACTCAGACACATACCAAAAAAACAAAAAAAAACAAAAAAAAAAAAAAAGATTAAGAAAAAAATTTTAACTAGACAGGAACTTGAGCAAAAAAGAAAGGTTTACAAACTACACTACAACAAATCTCAAACATAGTAGCTACCAGCTATTTTTAGGAGCTTCCAAATTACAAATAACATTAGGAAAATATGACCCAAAATAATTAAAAAAAATGTATTTAAAATTGTAAGTACTATCAAGGAAAATGAGCAAAAGGCAAGCTTTATGCAGTGTTTGGTTTAAGACTGAAAAACAATTTTCTAGAATTAACTTTTTTTTTAACTTTCTAAATGTAGGTTATGTTTAAAATTTTTATTAAAGAAAACACTTCAAAATTCTATTTAACCAAAATGTATTCTCTGTTTTTTTGCACTTTTTTGCTTTTAAAACTGAAAAACACAAGTTAATTCCTAAGTCAAATGCAACCTCAAAACTGCAGTTCTACTTATTTTACATATAGTGGCTCCCATCCTTTTTTCGAGCGTCCATCTCATATATCACATGAAACGATCTAAAATTCAATTTCACAGCTATCTGCCATGACAAACATATCCTGCTCCGCCCCAAGAATTTATATAGAGTATTAGTACTACAGCTTGATTGACTACAAAGGCAGATTTTACTGCAAAACAAGGAATGGAACTAGAAATAATAGTATAAACAACATAACAAAAATAAGTAACTAAATTATATTAAACAAATATTAATAGTATCAAATAATCAATATTTCAAACCAAGACAACTGTTTAAATAAGTTTTGAGCACATCAAAATGAAGTATGAACAGGTAGAGTTAAACCTTGCTTCACCAGACATGGACTCAATATCAATGCTAAGGTTATGCATGCAATCTCAGCTTATCACCCACGTAATTGCAAGACCTCCAAACTTCTCTAAATTTTTATTGAATTTACAAAAAAATTAGATAATTTAATTTAACTTATGATTCTACAAATTAAATCTAAATAAAACATTAAATAATTTCCATCAAAATTAAGTTAAGAAATAAAACTAACTTGTACAATTCAAAAATTAAATTTTCTTATAATTGCTAACCATAAAGTAAAATAAATAAATATTAACTTCAGCTTATACAGGAATGCATTCTTAATTTCATCTGCCATAGAAACTAACAAGCTATCTTATGACTCCAGTGCTAACATATATAACAGAAACAGATTAATTACACAGCTTATAAATTACATATTCCATTTTAGTTTTTTATGTCTGATTTTGCTTCTTCCTTCAGTGATTTCTTAGTTTCCATCCATTACATGTGAAATCACTTCAATAAAGTTCACTTTCATTTTTTTAGGAATATTTTCAAACAAAAGCTGAATTTAGGATAGACTTCTTCTTATGTGTTTGAAGTAAGCAAAAAACATAGAAGATGTTGCCTTGAGGTTTACAAATTATTTTGATAGTCAACTAACTGCAATTGAACTTTTCGCAATAAGTCAATCACATTTCAACAATTGACAAATTGATGAAATTCTATAAAAAGACAAAGAATTACCTATGTATTCATCTTCTATGTATATTTGCTAATGTATATGCAGTTTTACAGAACAGACTCCTTTTTCTTTATGGTTTTAGCAATCTAATTATTTTTCATTTACCTGTGCACCTAGCTCATGATTATTTTATCCTCTTTAAGAACCGTCCAAACTTTAGCCTATGTCATGCTAAGGTGAGATCAAGAGGAAAAAAACATACTTATATGTTCACAAACAACTCAAAATAGATCTGTCTGCAACTATTCATTGTAATTTGAATTACTGAAATTGATAACACAATAATCGAAGAATGGCTAAAATATGATCTTATTTTGATGCAATCTTAACTGATCACCCATTCTCACCAACAACATTGAATTTATAAACATAGCCGAAGTACAAAAAGGCTTGACGTACATTCCATGTTTCAAAAGAATTAAAAAAGAAAAAAAAAAGAAAAAGAAAAAAGAAACGAAAAAGAAATGTAGCTGCAAAGTTTGAAACTTTTCCAATTTTCTGTGCCTTCCTGAATTTGTTCTTCCTTTAAGCCAATACCCTTACCAGTCACCAAATCTCAGTCCTACCATTTTCTTTCATAGAATCTCTGAATTACTGTATTCTTTTGCCAACATTATGAGCAGATTCCATCTTCTTCATAACTATCTTCTTTTCAAATAATGCAGTTTCAAAGTTGCAAGTATCAAGATGGATATTGCAGTCTAAAATAAACTTCTGTATCTCCAAGACTTGAGTACCCTTTTTTGTTTAGCTTTAAAATTTGAAAGGATACTAAAACAATGAATAATGTCTCCACAAATTACAAAACAATTTCTCAACCAAGGACATCACCAAAGACAAAAATACCATTATTTCATGGTAGTTCCACACTTGTGCTTGACCTCAACGTATCTTCTATTAAATGACGTACCATGATTTAAGGATCACACCTTGTCATCAATTGTTAAAAGTATATACATGGTACTATCTTAATGCTGTTTTCTCAAGGACATTTTATAAAAAGGACATTGAGTGTGGAACAAGGAAAAATCAACTCAAATTAAAGAACGTAGCAAAGTAAGAAGAATTCAAAGAAGAAAGAGTATAAATAGTTGTTATTACCTGAATCACATCCCTAATTGAAAGAGAAGAGGAATTAGCCCATGCAGGCAGCCCTTTGACTTGTAAAAGTCGAAAAGTTAAAGGCAATTTCTCCTTAGAGACACCAAAATGATATTTGGCTTCCTCCTCTATAGACTGAGGATGAGTAAAAACTTTGACCATCAATGAGCTTTCTTGAGCAGGGCTATCACCAGTAAATTCAGCCTGTACAAGATCCAGGGAGAGAAACAACACTAAGCAACCCAACTGAAAAACAGGAAGAGAGAAACTGTAATTTAACAGAAAGTGAAGAAGAAAAACTTTGATTTAGGATTCCCAAATCCAAATGATATAATTCAATTTCCTATAATGACAATTAAGCATATGTATATAAAACGATGAAAATCAGACAAAAAAAAATTATACAGAGTTTCAACACAAAATTCCAAAAGATCCTGACCTTCAAAATTTTAACCAATTTTTTAAAATCAACTAGTAAATATCAACAAGAGAGTGAGTGTGATGTATTACACATTTTAGCATTATATAAATATACCTCAGAATAAGTTTCTTAAGAAATCTATCCAAAACAACAACTTTCCAATTTCATCAGAACTATATTTAGGCACTTTAAAACATTTCCTGACACAAATAATAAGAATGAAAATTAAAAACTATCAAGAACCACCATGAAAATATAAACTTACCAAAATATAACTTATCTGAAAAGATTCTCGAATAAAAAAAAAACCAAAAAAGAAAATGCTAAAAGAGAGAATTTCACCAACAAGTAGCTTTACAAAATGTAGGTCAAGAAACAAATGGAAAACTTTTCTGGTACATGTAATGCATTGCGTTCATACTTTACACAAGTTCACAACGGATGTAACATAAGGTAACAAATTGCATTTTCAGACTGCTCTCAAATGTTAGATGCACCTACATACCAAAAGACAAATATAGCAAACATATGAAAATTTTCTTAGTCCATTGTAACTAGAAGATACAACAAATATGGCATACAACACAACACCTCTACACTAAAACCTTATACTGAACGTTCTTTTCTGAGTATCTTGAAGTTGAAGTAATTAAAGGGAACATCGATAGTTCTTTTCTAACAAAATCAATAATAAAACATCAGGCCTTTTATTAGAAAAAAGAAGTAATGCTTATCCAACTTTCGTGACTTACATTCTTTGCCGCAGATCCTGAGAAAACAATTTTGCCCAAGTATGAAACTTAAATGTGAATGTGCACTAGAAACACCTTCTACATTTTGCATCTATTGAACTGAGCACTACTTTCTATACACTCATTCAACATAGGGCTCAAAAAGCAGAGAAATAAGCGTCCTTATTAACAAGGTTGAATGTCACGCAATGGAACTAGATTGGCAATCTAACAACACAATTTGATTAGCAAGAAAATAAGCTTCGTCTGAAAAAGGAAGAACACAAAATAAGACAAAATATAACTTGTCATGATATTAGATTTTGTTTATTTACATTTTCGAAATATCCCACAGCTTGGTTTAAGTAAAAATTAGATCCCCTTTTGCTAGCTTCAGTTACAATTAAAAACATATATATGTTTTTCAGTGTATTTGAGAAGCCATTAAGAATTAGATTTATTCTTTCAAACAACCAATACCTCAACTTCATTGTCTAACATTATCAAATTACAGTTGATATATAACAAAAAAAGGAAAAAATCCCAGTTCACCTTCCTATGAAGTGAGGTAGTCTTCTGCTTCTTTTCCCTTGTGTGGTTATGATAACAGATACACAATGAAACCAGATTTTTTTTTCCTTTTAATGTCTATTCACATCATTATTCATAGATTTTGTTTTTACCTCTTGCCATTTTTATGCACTTCAACTTTCCGTATTTGTGGGCAGTCATATCAGAAAGGATGAAAAATTATGAATCAGATACTGATATGTAGATATTTGTCCCATAGAAGCTTAGAAGAGAGATACCATAGCACCATATTCAAAGTGAAAGAAACATTTCTGTGGAAAAATGCTATTTATACGCATGAAGAAAAACAACTTAAGATCAAATGTGACACCTGCAACTTTCTTGCGAAAGCTTCATCATCCACTATTTGCCGCTTTTTCAAAACTGATTTCACATCTTCCTGATCATCCCTTCCCTCGGTTGAAGACCTCTTATGCGTTTGCAGAAAGGATTTTGGCTGGCTGCCACTTACTTTTACATACTTAAAATAGTGATGCCCAGGAATCAACTCCACGATATCACCATCATCAACCGTTACTGTCTCCCTGGAACAGAGTTTCTTCCTTTGTTCCCCAGACCTAACAACCATTGGATTCGATCCCTCCTACAAGATAAAGCAAATTTATAATGAAACAAAATCTTATGAGCTTACAATTGATTTCATTTTTTGCTTCACAAGATTTCAACTTTATTCACATTTTCTGAGAATAAAAAGGAAATTCAAAGAAGGAACCATACCACGGTAACACTCGTAATTCCATCTTCCTCAGCTCTCAAACTCATATGCTTGCGGCTCACTCGTTTATCTGAGACCGACACATCATTGCGACCTAAAACATTAACACCTTTGAAAACAGGCAACTTCTTCTTGGTATTATCTTCCTCTAGATTATCAGTCAGCGGAACCAAGATTCCAATCTTAACCTAAAATATTCAAATTACACCATTAACAAATAAAACTAAAGAAACCAAAAGTAAAAAATAAAAAACCACAGAACAAAAGTTTAACAGTTCAAGCAGCTGTGTAAAACAAGAATGTACGCGAGAATCTGCCATGGAAGAGTGTTCCATGGAACGAACAGTGAAGCAATCGGAGGAAGCTGAAACTGCGATTCTCAGATAATCACCGGCGGAAGCCTTGAACGAAATAGCAGAAGTTTCCGACGCTGTTCTTGCAAGATGACGATGGTGATGGAAAAGGCCGAAGCAGTGGTAGCAGAAATGTGATTTTCCGGGAACCCTAACCAACTCCAATGAACTGATGATGAAAGCGCGCAGCATGCGATTTTACAGAGCCCCAGCATGAACAGAGCAGATATCTCATGGTTCAAATTTCGAAAAGACCCCAATAAATAAATGAGCAAATGAAAATTGGAAAAAAAAAATGGGAAAATCTTATTATGAGGGTGACAGAATATGTTTTAAAACCTAATTAACAATTTTTTTTGGGAGATATGTTTAAAAAATCAGATATTTAGTTACTAATACATAAAAATTCCATGCTTTACATGTTGTTAACCTGTTCATATTTCAATTTAATTAAAATTATTTATTTTTTATTTAATGTTTTTTCTTATTGTTTTATTTATCTTCTTTATTTGTTATTATTGCAATGAAATTTTTATTTTTATTAAAAAACATATTTATATATTTAAAAAAAATATTTGACTATCATTAAAATCCAATTTTTATGATTTAAGGGTACATATAATTATTTGCTGTTCATTTTTCTTACCAAGTACTAGAACTAAAATTTCTTTTACTTCTTTTGATAAATGAAGTTCATTTGAGGGGTATATATATGATGGTTAAAAACATTTCTTTGATTAGGTATTATTCTTAGAGAAAGTATTTAAGAAAATATTTTTAAATAAATTTTGATTGTTTGGTTAAACATTGACACATTTGTAAAAATTAACTTACAGATAATTATTTTTTAAATTAATACAAGAAAATTTTCATCAAAATTTTTATTTTTTAATCTCCTTGCTAAAAAGAAAATAGTGAAAACATTATAGGCTTTTAATATAAATTTTTAATTTTCTCACAACCAAAAGAAATTGTTTTGTTTGAAAAATTCTTATTTGGCAAACAATAATAATTTTTATTTCTCCTTCCGACCAAATGCTTCTATTAGGTCATGTTTGGTAGAGGGGATTGGAATAGAATAAGATAATTTTTTATCTTATTCTATGTTTAGTGCTACATAGGATA